>NCQV01071549.1:4577-15618 GCA_002740545.1 Lophocereus schottii
GTTTAGAGGGATTTTGAGAGGGTTTCCAAGAATTCACCTTGTGATGGAGTCCCCTCAAGCCAAGACTTGGAAGAAGGTCCTAGGAGTCTAGGAAGGTCCAGTGCAAGTTCCAAAGTCCAAGCTATGGCCCAAATTCTGGAAAAGATCCACACTGAAGCAACCGGGTTAAACGACCAGAATATACCCGATTTTGGTCACCTGATTTCTTAAGCTATATTGTGGCTTAAGTTTGATATTTGTGCATTTTTGGGATCCTTTAGCTTTCAGGTCCAAGCATTAAAATGTAATCATGCTCAATCGAGGTGAAGGGATTAAGCCACTTTGTTTAGCTTTTCAGTTTTGGTCCAAAGCTACACGGTAAAATGTTGTAGTGGAAATCTCCTACTTAGATATGATCTAACCTTGATTTCTTTACAGAGAGCATTTGTACACACCCTAAGGTTTCCCCCCATTGCCTGAAATTAAAATCATGGTTACTTTTGATTGGTGGAAAGAAGGGTAGAAAACCGGGCTAAAATCTGTTTCTAGAACCCGGCAAGCAGCTGCGTGTGTTTTCCTCTTCCTAAGGGTTTGCTCAGCTCCTTCTTTGCTTGCTTGCTTGAATCACAAGTTTAAGTAGCCAAAAACGCCATCATTTGTTGCTTTGAAGCCTTGAGAAGAGCTTAACCAATGAGAGCAAAAAGGAAGAAATACCACCAAGCATTCTGATTGGCCGGCCGAAAATGGAACATGCTTTACGGCTTCTTTTTTCTACTTCTTCACTGGTAAACTGATGTATTAGCTTAATATAAGTGCATTAAGGTTAAGTATTGTCATTTTTCTTGATTTCCTTTACATTCTGATTGTAATTAACTTAGGTTTAATCAAGCTTGTAAACTAGGTTAGTCCTAAGCGCACACCTAAGTGTAATTAACGTTTCCTTCCTAGGGAGGAAACCTCTGCTTAGCTGATTTTTGTTGCCAAGGCCATGTGTACAAGGCCTTTAGTCTTTCATTTTGTAATTCACAACGTGAATATTGAATACAAAACCAGAATCGAGAGCAACTTGCTTTCGTTCCCCTAAATACTTCACTTGCTTATCCTTAATTTGGTCGATTAAGGTGGTGATCAAGTAAGTCTTAACTCTTAATTCAGCGGTGTTTTTGTATCCTAATTAAGGTTAGGGACCCTAAACTCAAGCTTAGTGGTGTTTCTGTATCTAACTAAGAGTTTAGATTATCATTCATTCTAGCATTCATTCCCAGAATCACCTAGACTTTAGATTGAATTTAGTTTGCTTTCTCTTAGCTTTGAATTCAGATTTGAGTGTTTGTGTTTCCCCTTCCAAGATACATCACCTTGAGACCTCTTGTTGTAAAGGAACCCCCAAAATAATTATCACTCTTAACAAAAAGCAAGAAAATCACAGTCCATAGCATCCTAAAGATAATAAAGTGAAAGGACAGCAAAAGGTGAATGGTATAACTTATTGCTTGTAGTTCACATAACTTAATTTTCAAAAGGCCATATCTGCTGATCTTCTCTCTAAATCGAATGTAGAACAAGCCAATGGAAATATCAAAATCCCTTGTTTCATATGATTGGTCTTAGACTCATATTACTAAACCCAACTTAGAGATACAAGATAAAAAGTATAGATGGTCCAAACTGGATTAGTTTTGGGCGATTTTTTTTTTTGTTTTTACACCCCTTTGATTTCTTTCCTCTTGATTTAATCTATAACTCTTCATGCAATTAAATTTAACACAAAAATATTCCTGAAAAGTTAAATTATAGCGTTGTAAATGATGGTTAAGCTTGTGTGATCAAGCTCAAACCCCTAGATAACTTCAGACACAAATTGGCAGTTCCACACAATTATTTTCTAGGGTAAATTTCCCTAACTAAAGATCTCCAAACTTGTTGCAACTTGGCTCATTCGAAAGATAGCTTCTTGAACTTAGATGTAAACCACCATCGCACCCGAAGTTGACTCTATTTGGTTTCTGAGTTTTTATTCAAGATTCAATCAGAAATTGGCTGGTACTGAGTGGTATTAGAAGTTGATTTCTCTTAGCAAGAGAGGGATGAAGCCTTGATGCTGCACATCATAATCTCAAGAAAAGCCAAGACGGGGATATTCATAGAGGATATGAGATAGACCTCCTCAGTCTAGGTAATGAGCAGCACATCACAAGCAAGGGTAATAGTCAATGGCCACCCAAGTATCTCATTTCAAAATAGGAGGAAGTGAATGTTTTCAATCAATTATGAGAACATTTGGCTGACATCAAGCACGATCACGCCAAAGCCATAAAGCATGAGATACAAGCACAGGAAAAGAATCGAACTAAATGAATCAGTATATCCTTCTTTCCAGACATGATGACTCTCGCTCATGTGTTCCAAATATAGCATGGGTTTACTCAAGGCTCATTCTGAAGATGCTATCTATCATATGCTTACATAGACACTCAAATTCTCCACCAATAAGAAGGCAATGTGCATATAATGATTGATAAGGCTTTACATGGTTTGTAGTGTGGTTAAAAGGTTAAGGAAAGGAGGTAACAAGTGCTTTGGACATATAGAGCTAGTATCCAAGTAAACTTGGAGAAGCCAACAATCGATTAGACATCCACAAAGCACACCAACAACCCATTTAGTCAATAAAAATTCATGACATGGATCAAGAAGGAAAATAACTCAATATAAACAATGTCCAATGTTCCAACGCCAATCACTTAGTCACACTTCTTTTTTTTCCTTCTTTTTAATGATTTTTTTTAAAAGGGAACAAAAAATCAACTAGTGAAAGACATGTTATGAGGATAATTCCTAAACTCCTAAGATCATAAAATACTCAAGAAAAACACAAAACAATACATACTCCTTTGTAGATTCAATCTCTAGCAATCAAGGTCATTATGAGATTATTGGTCCTAAGTAGGCTCGGTCACCCTAGCTGGAGTGGGGGTTGAACCGACTAATCACAAACATTCACAAATATGAGCCGAATCAGATAATATAACAAATAACAGCAAACTGAATGATGTTAAGCAATAAAGTTAAGGACATTGAGTAAATTGACCCAGGAAGTTAAGCGCTAAGAAAGTAATGCCAAAAGTAAAGCCCCTTAAGTTTGTGCACATGGTTCACCTCTCCAATTAGGCTACATCCCCGCATAAGGACCTTTTGTTAGGTTCACTTGTACTAATCTGCTCTGAGATTTACACAATTTGCAAGCATCTTCCCAAAGACCTTGACTATAACACACACTTAAATACCTCTTGAGGTGATTTCTCCTAAGTTCCCAAGTAGGAAGGATGACACTTCTTAAGTTATAATTATGCACATTTTTAGCATAAGCTATTCCTAAGTTCCCAATTAAGAAGGATGACACTTCTTAAGTTATAATTATGCATATTTTTAATATTTATTTAGCTTATATTATATAGATTATTTTAGCTACTTCACTTTACTTTATTTATGTTTAGGTTAATAATTAATAAAGTGAAAAGAAGAAGAAAAGAAGTTAGAAAGTGGGCTTTATATATTGAAGGATTAAAGTCTATTTATCAACTATGTCTAAAAAATAATGACTTATGAAAGATTTATTTTGATGATGATTTATTTTATTGAAATGGACGAGTTAAAAAAGAATGGAAAACTACGAATCCTACTTGGAAGAGGAGTTGAGAAGCCAGGGAGGAGAAGAAACTTGACTAGCGCTGATTTTATTACAATAAGAGAAGGGGTTTTTGGCCTTAAAAAATCGTACCACAATATTAGTTCCTCATCTTCTTCATGATCAACACAATCACCTCGCCATCTCCTTCCTTTTATCATCAGCCACCTATAATAATTTTCATCATCATCTTGCTCTCATCCCGTTACCATACACCATGATCATCTCGTCATCACACCTTCATCATCAAAGATAACATTATCACCCTTATTTCTAGCAGCATCATCACACCTTTTCACTTCACCATTCGCCAATATCATCATTGTCGCCTGTTCCACTCTACCCCAAGAGTGCAATAGTTTTAGTTGTATTAGTTTAGTTTAATGTTATTAATGAGATTTTAAGTAGATCATGTGTTTTAATTTTCAATATGAGCAAGTAGTCTATTTACTTAGCATAGCCTATTTGAAACCATGCGATATTAATTAGTTTGAAACAAGATTTGTGCTTTATTACCTTATTGGTTGATTCATGAGTCTATGATAATTTATGCTTATTATTCATGATATTTTTAGTGGATTAATTATTCATGCTAATTAGTTAAATATAAATTCATGTAATAGTTTAAATGACTTAAGTATGTAAAGGCTATAGTCTTTTAGGCACAATTATCAACCTGATTGACTAGCGAGGTCGCATACCTATCTCTTTTAATTAAGAAACTCTTTTAGATCTTTGTTAAATTTTTTGCTACTAAAGTAGCTACAAGATGTTGGATGAGGTTTATTAATGCTTAATGCTCTAGTTTGATTAATCTTATGCTAATGCTAGGGATTTCCAAACTAGGAGGGTTTATATTACGATTAAAATAGAGGCTTGTTCTATTTGTTGGTAAATCCACTTTTACCAACTCTTACTAACTTCAGCCAACTCCTCTTAATTCTTATAAAAAATTACCAGCTCTTTCAAACTCTAACCAATCTTTTTCAAGTCCAACCAACTTCTTCAACTCTTACTAACTCACAAATAATATCCCCACTCCTTTGCATTTTTTTCACCAATATCGTCCGAGTCTTACCAATTTCTACTAATTTTTACCAACTTTTTCTAATCTTTTCTAAACCTTAGCCAACTCTATCAATCATTTTAAAACATACCAATTCTCTCTAATTCCTACTAACGTTTACTAACTTCTACCAACTTCACCCATTTACTAGCCCATATTTTGCCAATGAAAAGAACCCTAAAAACTAAGGCAAAATAGAGAAGATCCTCTTGAGGTTGTCTTCTGCAGTGTAGCTCATGACTTAATCAATCTGCATGTTAATGACAAATAGTAATTTGCATGGTGGACATAGATTGTGCTATGTGCTTTCCATTATATTAATAAATTTGATAATTATTTGTTTGATTTTTAGTTTATTTCATTAGTATGCCAAATTCATTTATAAAGTTATAATCTTTATTAATAAATGTTTTGCCCCCTAAGGAGTAATCTTTTCGGTGTGTCAAAGTAATTTTAAATTATTTAGATTTTGAGTTCTAATGTGGTTAATTTTAACTGCTTTCATAGAATTAATATTAAAATTTGTTTCTCTTGAGCAGTTTTGAGTCTTAAGTCACTTTAGGGTTTAGTTAGAGTCTTAATTTGTAGTCATTAATTTCAAAATGTTCAGAATTTACTTGATATTTTTTAAGGAATTACCTCTGGAACTTGTTCTAGTTCATTTGTGCAGTTTTTTAATATGTAAATTCAAAAATTACATTCTTTAGCCTTCCTTTTTTTGTTTTAGGGTTGGATCGAGTCTGTAAAATTAGGTTTATATTGTGGTGATTTTATTATCAATGTTTTCAACGCATTTTATTATTCATCTAATTTCCTATTCCACTTTCTATTCGTATTTTCTACAACATTTTTCTGTTTTAATTTTTCTCGAAATAATTAAATATATTTCTTGTGAATTAATTCAAATCTCTCTAGATTTTTAGTTTGGGTGATTTTCTGCAATCTTACATATTAATTTTCTGGTTTGTTGTTTTGTAGTTTTATTTCTGCTTTAATTTCTTTGTTACTTTTTGTTTTTTACTTTCTAGAATATTTAAGTTAGATATTCACTATTTTATTTCCAGAATTTGGTCCAATATAATTTAAAGTAGTATTCAATTTTTACATTTTTTCTGGCTTAATTTTAGTTTGCTTTAGAAATTAAAGAGAAAAAGTGAAAAAATATTAGCGTAGTAAATTATAATTAGATTTAAATTACTTATTATCATGATCTTTGCCCCGGGGATCAACTCCTACTTATCTATACTATAGATTTTATTTATAAATTGAAGTAGATGTTTAATTTATAACTCTATAGCAATCTTCACAAATTTTGGCGCCATTGTGGGGCAAAGAAGTTAATAGTTTTTATTTAATTTTACTACAATGTTTATTTTTTTTATTAGTGTTACATTTTTTTTGGGGGGTAGAACTACTTAGTTTGTGCAATTAATGAGTGGTTGTATGATCAAAGAAAAAAAGGAGCATACATCTTAGGAGTGTGGAGATAAAGTAAGTTATTCTAAATCTATAAGCTTCGAATTAGTAAGGTCTGAAAACATTATAGTTGAAATGGGTAGTTTACACGAATTTCTTGCACCTAACTTGGAAACATAACTTTGTCTATTACTTATCCTTCATTACATTGACCACTTAAACTGGACCTCTGGATTTTTAAACTTGGCTACCTAATTTTCATGGTCTACCTAGTGAGGACCCACATTGTCATATTAATGAGTTCATTAATACATGTTCGACTATGCAACCTGAGGGAATTATCTAGGACCAAATTAGGTTAGGTGTCTTTCCCTTTTCACTACAAGATAGGCTACAAATTGATTATGTTATCTACCACTATGACATTCACTATATGGGCCAAAGCTCATAAAGTATTTTTTGAAATATTTTTTTCTTACATATAGGACTGTGCATTAGAAATCCATGGCATTAAACAAATGACTTGGGGTTCTTCTTGTTAGTATTGGGAACATTTTAATAAGTTCAGAGCTAGTTGCCTCGACATAAAATCTCTGAATAATTGTTGATTCAATATTTATATGAAGGTTTATTGCCTACAGATAGATATATGATAGATGCTGCTAGTGAGAGGGATTTGGTGAATGAGATTCTGGCTCAAGCCAGAAAATTGTTTAATAATATGCCCAAAAATACTCAACAATTTGGAACTAGGGATAATCCTTCCTTTATAAAGGTCAATGTGATTAGTTTAGGCCCATCTATTGAGGCCTACCTTTCCTAGATCACTGCTATGCTGAACAAACATATCACTGGAGGAGTTTAAAAAGTAGTAGTTTGTGGTATTTGCTATTTAGAGGGACATCATACTAATGCATATCCTACTCTACATGGGAGGGATGTCAATGTTGGTTTTTCCAACCAAGGTCAAAGGCAGTATGATCAATTCTCAAAAACTTATAGTGAAGGATGGAAAGACCACCCGAACCTTAGGCATGGGCCTAGAAACAATCCTAAAGGATTTGACTCTACTTAGGAAAGGTGAGTTTCCTTTTAAAGTCATTAAGAAAATAGATGACCGGAGAAAGGAACTGATGCTAGGTTCCAAAACGTAGTGATGGCCTTAAGTAGGTTCAACAGAGACATCCTGAAATTGATACCTCAACAACCTGCAAGATTAAATGCAACATCAAACATCATCTTAACCATACTAAAATCCTAAGGAAAATGTAAATACCCTAACGTCTAAGAGTAGGAAAGAATTAAAGAAACCTAAGAAGAGCTGAGAGGTAGACCCAAAAATTGAGGTTAAGGACTCTAAACATGACCAAAACAAAGATATCACCTAGGAAATACATGAAAATAAGAAAGAACTTTACAAGTCAATGCCACCTTATCCTACTAAATGCGAGCCATAACTCCTAAGTTAGATAAGGAAAATTAAGAAATATTAGAAACATTTAGGAAAATAGAGATCAACATTCCTCTTCTAGATGCCATTAAGCGAGTACCTCATTATGTTAAGTTCCTTAAAGAGCTATGTACTACCAAACAAAAGTTAAAGGGGAATGAAAAGCTAAGTTTGGGGAAAATTTGTCTACTATTTTCTAAAAGAAGCTTCCTCTTAAGTGCAGGGACCTAGGTGTTTTCTCTATACCTTCTAAATTTCAAAGGCTTTGCTTTGATAGAGCCATGCCTCACTTAGGTGCTTCCATTAATGCTATGCCTTGGTCTATTTATGATAGATTAAACTTAGGAGAGTTAAAGAAGACTGGCCTAATCATTTAGCGGCTTCTAGGAGTAATGCATCCAGATGGAGTCTTAAAGGATGTGCTAGTCCAAGTAAATAAGCTTATTTTTCCTCCTTTTTTTGTGTATTAGACATGGTTCATCCATGCCATTACATTTCTAAATTTGTTAGTTGACCATTTCTCAAAACATTTATGACTAAAACAGATGTGTACCATGGAATTTGATGGTGATTATTAAATTCAATATTTTTAGTGCCATGAGATTTCCTACAAATGCTAATTATGTTTATGCACTTAATGTAATTGATAAATTGTTTCGAGATGTTCTGAGTTATTTGATGATATTGAATTGCTAATTGTGCTCACTCAAAGTTTTCATCGTTTTGTGTTCAATAGTGTTCCTTACATGTTGGTAATGATGTAGTGGAAAGAGTAGGAAAGAATTAAAGAAACCTAAGAAGAGCTGAGAGGTAGACCCAAAAATTAAGGTTAAGGACTCTAAACATGACCAAAACAAAGATATCACCTAGGAAATACATGAAAATAAGAAAGAACTTTACAAGTCAATGCCACCTTATCCTACTAAATGCGAGCCACAACTCCTAAGTTAGATAAGGAAAATTAAGAAATATTAGAAACATTTAGGAAAATAGAGATCAACATTCCTCTTCTAGATGTCATTAAGCGAGTACCTCATTATGCTAAGTTCCTTAAAGAGCTATGTACTGCCAAACAAAAGTTGAAGCGGAATGAAAAGCTAAGTTTGGGGAAAATTTGTCTACTATTTTCTAAAAGAAGCTTCCTCTTAAATGCAGGGACCTGGGCTTTCTTGCAGTTGCCAGTAATCGACAGACCAAGCAAATTTAAGTTACCTTTAAATCATGTAAACTTGTTGCACTCCAAAAGGTCACCCCCTAAATTGGGACTGAAACTATTTCCTAAAATCTCAACTATGCTTATTTAGGGGACAATGAGATTTTGCCTATTGTAATCTCTGTGCACTTATACTTGAACAGGAAGGTACATTTGTTAGGGTGTTCAAAGATCATATCCAAGACTTAGGACGAACTTTAATAGACCTCAAGCAAATTAGCACCAATATGTTCATATTAAATCATACTAGAGTCAGATGCTAAGCCTAAGACAAATCTTTAAAAGAGACTGAACCCATCAATGATGGAGGTAGTTTGAAAACAATCCTGAAGTGGTTAAATATACCCTAAAGTTGGGTCTAACTAGGTTAGTCCCATCCATGTGGTTCCTAAAAAGGGAAGGACTACAATTGCTCAGAACAAAGAAGGTGAGTTAGTATCTATTGGAGTTCAAAGTGGCCAAACAGTGTGCATTAACGACGTAAAACTAAACAAAGCCACAAAGTAAGTCAATTTCCCGTTGCCCTTCATGGACTAAATGTTAGCGAGACTAACTGGGAGATCACATTCCTACTTGCTATATGGATATTTAGGATACATTTAGATCCTAATAGCTCCTAAGGATCAAGAAAAGACCACCTTTACCTATCCTTTTCGCACCTATGCTTTTATGAGGATGCCTTTTTGTCTATATAATGCTTTTGCTTCATTTAAAATATATATGATGAGCATTTTGTCTAATCTTATATCTCCAAAATTATGAATGTTTTCATAGGCGGTTTTACTATACATGGTGATTTATTTGATGAGTGTTTGCATCATCTTACTTTAGTGCTTAACCATTGCATACTTTGGTGCTTAATTTTAAATACGTTATGTTCTATTACGGAACAAGGCACTATTCGTTCACGTAGTACATCTAAGGTATTAGAGGTCAATAAGGCCAAAGTAGATGTCATACAATCTTTCGCTATTCTCAGCATGTTAAGGAGGTGTCACTTTTACGTTGTGTTGGATTCTCTAGAATATTTATCAAGGATTTTTCAAAGATTTTCTCCCCTTTATGTTCTTTGAGTAAAAGATACCCCATTTGATTTTAATGAGGACTGTAGGAGAGCTTTTGGCCAATCAAAATCAAAATTGACCACCACTCCTATAGTGTACCCCTTAACTAGGCCTTAACTGTTGAACTGATGCGTGATACTAGTGATAAGGCAGCAGGGCCAATCTTAGGTCAAATAATAGGGAATGGACCTCATGTGATTTATTATGTTTTAAGAACTCTAAACCCACTATAATGTAAATACACTATCGAAAAGGAAATGTATGTCGTTGGTTTTGTTCTTAAAAAGTTTTCGTCCTTATCAGATAGGTGCTAAAGTTATTGTTTATATTGATCATTCTACTATTAAATATTTATCGAGTAAGAGAGACTTGAAAAGTAGGTTGATTAGATCGATCTTGTTATTTCAAGAGTTCTAATTAGAATTAAAGTTAGGCTAGGAGTTGACCATTTAGTGGGTGACCATCCAAGTGGGCTAGAAAATGGGAAAAGCAGTAATCCATTTAGCGAATGTTTTCCTTGTAAGATCTTATATGCTATCAGTGATAGGTTACCTTGGTATGTTGACGTAGCAAACTACTTAGTCACTAAAATGTTTCCTAAGGACTTGTCTAGAGCCTAAAAAGAGGATATAAGTTCTTAATGTAAGCATTTTGTTTGGGATGAGTTGCACTTAATGAAATTTTATGGGGATCAAATCATAAGGCATTGCATAGATGCTAGTAACTTTAATTCTAATTTGACTTTCTCTTGTCGTTAAGAAGTGGGCGACATTTTGAAGTAAAAAGAGGAGCACATAAAGTACTAGAATATGGATTCTAATGGCGTACTGCTTTTTGACATGCTTATGAATTTTGCGAAAGATATGAAGCATGCTAAAAGATTGATAATTTGTCTAGAAAGAATCAAATGCCTTTGCATATTGTGTATGTTAGTGATATTTTTGTTGTTTGGGGATGTTGATTTCATGTGATCTTTTCACCTTCTTTTCAATATACTTACATTTTTATGCTTGGGAATTATGTATCTAAATGGGTTGAAGTCATGACTACTATAGCTGATAACACTAAACTTCTGGCAAAGTATATTAAGTCTCACATTCTGCATAGATATGTAGTACTTACAACAATCATTAGTGATAGGAAACATTAGACTCTTAGGTTAGAT
>NCQV01071555.1:578-13106 GCA_002740545.1 Lophocereus schottii
TTGTCGACTGATCCTATGGATCAAAAGTTACATAATTTGTTGTGGGGAGTGTTCCCAAAATCTTGGCCAGAAAGTTATGCCAGCATATTGTAATAGTACTGTAATTTATTTATCTTGTTGTTAATGGAAACGTTATTTAGTCAGCATATGGTTTGGAATTGGTTGTCATCCAGTGCTTTAGTTCTGATTGCTTGCCAACCCCCAATTGGGAGGAGGCGGCAACTAAAAGTCCTATATTCTCTGGATCATGTCTTCTACCCTGCTTTTCTTAGCAGTTTCTGCTTCAATTATTGCAATGTTAGGGTGTGTGTAGGGCCCCCAGGCAGTCCTTTTTTTTTTTTTGTCTGGATTTGCTTTGGTCAGTAGGACTTACTAGCAGGTTGATTTGGCATTGTTATTTACTTAGTCAGCTGCTCTATATTATTATGTAATGAAACTTCTATTTCCTTATTTTGAGGTTTGGATTTGGTTTTCATCTACTTTTCTACTTTGGTTGCTTGCCAACCCCACAAAGGGAGGAGGCAGCAATGAAAAGTTTTTGGCTACTGCTGGCATTTGGTTCTTCATCTCTGCTGCCTTGCGTATCTCAATGGACTGTGGTTTAACGGTATGGTGCTATTGATGCATCTCTATGCTACTAGGTTATGTAAGCCTTGGCAACTAGGGAGTACTTGTATTTTCTACTGCGTTTCTTTATGTTTTACTTTTAGCTCTGAGTTTTGGAAGAATGTGGAAAATCCTTTTAATTTGGTTTTTCCCACGGCCCAGCCTTCTAAGGCTTGAGAACGATCAAACACAGTCCCAGAATGATTTATGCAAGCTTTTTGTACGACGTTTGTCATTAATGATTTCAAATATGTCCCAGTCCCCAATGGAGGGAGATATTTCAATGTCAGTTTTTTCACGAAAGTTGTATGTTGGAATGTCCAAGGCGTTAAAAAAACTCAAGTTGTACCAGAAGTGAAGTTCTTGGCAAGATCATATAAGCCCGATATGTTATTTTTGCTAGAAACTATGGTTAATGAATCAAATATACGGAGAATTCTTCCCCTAATGGGATTTGAACATTTTGATTTTGTATCACCAATTAATCACTCTAGAGGTATAGCGGTTCTTTAGAATAATGACAATATACGTGCCTCAGTTTTACAAAAAAGAAACTAGAGCTATTCATATGTTAATTCATGATTCAGATAAGGTACAAAATCCAGTCATGTCAGGAATTTATGTACTGGCACAATTAGAGATAAAAGTGACTTTTGGAGTCATTTAGTTGAGCTTAATAATGTTATCGATTTACCTTGGTGCCTAATGGGATATTTCAATGAAATACTGTGTCCTAATGAAAAATTAGGAGGGCAACCTCCTGCTACCATAAGATTTCATCGTTTAAATAATCTTTTATGTGCCATTAATGCTGAATGTGTTGAAGTACTAGGTCGTCTATTTACTTGGAAAAAAAGGATCAACGATCACCTTATTTATGAAATATTGGATAGAACTATGATTAGAAAAAATTGGAGTATGTTGTACCCCAATGTTTATGAAGCACATGGTAACTTCTCGTGTTCTGATCATAGTCCTATTATTATGTTGACTCAAACACAGACACCAAAAGCTAAGGCTTTTCCCTTTCGGTTTCAAAATTTTTGGACGAAATATCAAGATGTCGATGTTATTGTCTCTAGAAATTGACGATATAACCACAATTGAACCAACATGTTTAGGGCTATGTAGAAACTAAAAGTTGTTAAGCATGATGTCAACGATTGGTCCAAAAGATACTTTGGAAATTTCAATGGTAAACTCACCAAGAATGCGGTTAAAAAAGAATATATGAGGAAAGACTAATAGCTAATCCTAACAGCAATAGATTTAACTCCTGGATGCAATGACTATTAAAATAACAAGAGAAAATGATCCTTTCTAACCAGAATATTAGGGAAAGTTAGTGTGGAAAGAATGGTTAGTAAAAGGTGATAGAAATTCTAAGTTCTTTCAAAATAAGGCCAATGCTAGAAATTCATTTCAGATTACATGCAGAGATTCAAATCCATGAATAACAATGGCAGAGTATTACCGAATTTAGGGTTATCAAAATTAATTTCAAACCTTGATAATAATGAGCTTATTAAACTTCCAAATTTAGAAGAGCTTAAAAATTCCTTATTCAATATTAATTCTAATAAGACACCGGGACCGGACGGTTTTGGTGCGGGTTTCTTTAAGAACTATTGCAAAATCATCAAGAAGGATCTTTTTAACTGTATTCTTGAATTCTTCATAAATGGCAAAATCCTTAAAGAGATCAACCATACTTTTATCGCTCTTGTTCCGAAATCAAATAGTCCTACACAAACTAGTCATTACAGACCAATAAGTCTATGTTCTACGATTTATAAAATTATTTCAAAAATACTTGTTAATAGGCTGAGACCCCTCCTCAACCGTTTAATTTCTCCTTTCCAAAGTGTCTTTGTACCTGGCAGATCTATTCATGATAATATTCTGCTAATGCATGAAATTATGTATAAATTTAAGAACCTTAAAACTAAAACTGTTTCGACAGCTATCAAGTTGGACATGGAGAAAGCATAAGACAGAATCGAATGGGATTTTATATTAAAATGTCTACAGAACTAGGTTTTCATCCCACTTGGAACTCATGGATTAAACAATGCATCTCTTCAGTTTCGTACTCAATCATTATTAATGATGAGCCTAATGGCCTCTTTATCCCGACAAGAGGGATTAGGCAAGGAGATCCTCTTTCCCCTTATCTATTTATTCTATGTATGGAAGCCTTAAACAATATGCTTCTAAAATAAGCTAATGTTCCAAGGTCTAAAGTAGGAGTTAAGATCTGTCCATCATCTGTCAAACTTTCGTGTTTACTTTTTGCTGACGATTGCCTATTATTTTGCAAAACTAATTTAAAAAGTTGTAGTAAACTAAAAAGCATCCTTGGCTTCTTGTGTTCAACTTCAGGATAATTAGTCAGTTATCACAAATCTGCATTGACTTTCTTGCGTAATGCGATGAATACACAAAAGCAACTAGTGACTGCAATATTCAATATTCCGCATAGAGAGTCGTTGGGCAAACATCTAGGATGCCCTGTTTTCCAGGGTCGGCCTTCTTATTCAACTTTTGAGAAAATTGTCAATAAAGAAACTACAAAATTAGAAGGATGGAAAGCATACTGCTTGTCTAAAGCAGGTAGAACAATTCTCATACAGTCACATTTAGAATCACTCCCAGTACACACAATGCGATGTTTTGAGTTTTCACCAAATATTACCAAATATTTAGACAAATGTAACAGAGAATTCTTCTGAAAAAAGTCCAACACAGAAAAAGGTCTATCACTTATAGCATGGGATAAAGTTTGTAGGCTTAAAAGCATAGGCAGGTTGGAATTGCAGAAAACAAAAACCATTAATAAGGCTTTCAGTGCAAATTGGCTTGGAAAATACTTAGTAATGCTTCCAGTCTTTGGGTCCAATCTATGAGGGTCAGGTACCTACATTCTACAAACCTATTTTGTTGTACACGAAAAAATACAGATTCGTCAGTTTGAAAAAGTTACTGAAGTACAAAAGTCTTCTCCAAAAGGGTATTATCTGGAAAATAGGTAGAGAAAATGAGATCTTCTTTTGATTTGATAATTGGATTGAAAACAGGAACTTAGTTGAGATCCTGGGTGTGATCGAAGACAGTGTTGCCCACCCTGAAGGTAAAGTTTGTGAGTTTATTCAGAATAATTCAGAATGGGATGTTCCCAAACTGAGACAATTCCTCAATAATCATCATGTTGTACAGAAGATTCAGGGTATCACCATACCCATCCATGAAACCAGTGACTCCTTTTGTTGGAGATTGAATAACTCAGGTCATTTCATAACAAAATCAGCTACATGGGCAGCTCATGGCATCCAATCGCATGACTTATCATCAGGGTCATATAAATGGATTTGAAATATTGACACCTTGCCAAAAATCAAGGTCTTTCTTTGGCTAATTTGTCATAATTCCTTACCTGCAAGAGATACTCTTTTTAAAAGGGGGATTAATATCAACTCAACTTACCCCCTCTGCCTAGGTGATATCAAGTATATAGAACATCTCTTCAAAGATTGCCAAATGATCAAAAAAGTTTGGGATCTAGTAGTAAAACATCATTGGCTTTCATCAGTCCTTTTTCCTATAGGATGCCATGATTTTTCATAGTATATAAACAAGATACATTCCTCCCACAACCCAAAAGTGGAATAGAAATTTTCATTTATCTTGTGGAATATTTGAAAATCTAGGAATGCAATAGTTCTCAATAATGAAATTTTCAATCCTGTTGCATACCTAGTTCGAGCAAAAAAAGCAAATGCAAAATGGAGAATCCAAACATGTATGTCAGTTGATCATTTTTTTAGGGGATCTTTTTCTTCGCCTACTTCCTCAATTCATATAGTGAGGTGGCGTCCCCCATCACCAAGATTCGTCAAGCTCAATTTTGATGGATCCCTCATCAACTCATCAGCAGCAGGAGGCTTCATCTGGGATCGGACGGGCAAACTTGTTAAGGCAGGAGCTGGCTATTATGGTGATACATCTATTTTTGTTGCAGAAGCGAGAGCATTGCGAGATGGACTACGATTAGCAATTCAGGTTGGGTTCAAGCAGATAGCTATTGAAGGTGATAATAAGATAATGATTCAAGCACTGAAAGGAAATATTCAAATTCCTTGGCAAATATTGAATATTATCAAAGCCATACATATATGGCAGACTCAAGATATCCATTTACTCATCACCCACATTTTCAGGGAAGCAAATATGGCAGCTGATTGGCTTTCTAAATTTGGACATCAGTTACAGCGTCCTTTTATTCAGATACTTGTTTTTCTCCATCTCTAAGGGCTATTTTGGCAGATGATGTAGTTGGGCGTGCTCTCGTGAGAAGAGGCGCTTAACATCCTTATGGTTTTATTTACCGTTGTTTTTTTAAAAAAAAATATATAAGTTCAAATGAGATTCCATCCCAAAATCAATTGACATTAAGTAGAGTAATTCACAAGCTTATATACATATTCAAGCCCTTTAATTTTATCAATGTGCGATAACATGCACTTTATATTCATTGTATTTTATTAACGTGGGACAATGCCCACTTTCATTCTCCAACAAACTTTTAAATTCATCAAGAACTATTTTTGGGACTCTCTTCCCCCTGTTTTTCTTGTGCACATATGACCATGGTTCACATGTTCATCGCAGCAAGCCAAATAGTTGGCAAAATGCATAACCTCATAACAAAAGGCTAATTTACCAAAAGCTCAACAGGGCAATGGTTATCTAGATTATAGACAGTTAGATAATATAATTAGTCAAGTTCAAATTTTATTAGCTATACTTTTCCCTGAAAGTACGAGGTGCTAGGTAGTTTGTTTCCCTTGTATTCACCATTTTCTTACCTTATCAAAGGTTAAAATTGGGCTTTATTTTTATTGAAAGTACAATGGATTAAAGCACAAAATGTTCCCTCTAAGGACATTATAAAATGACAAGAAAATGGCCATAAATGTAAGACTTTCGATGTTGATGTAATCATTAAGTGGTATGATGACAAATTTGATTAAAAGTTATGTTTAATTAATTCATCCATTTAAAATAGAAGAGCACTATGTGAAATTTCAAAAATCAACATTAATTATTCGAATAAAATTGGCAAATATTCTCCAAATAAAGTCACTAATTCTTAATGACAAGATCTTATGAACACTTTTTTTTGGTGAGATCGAAGGATGATCTCTTTTCAAATAATCTTCTTATATCAAGCTAACTTTTGTATGCGTGTATGTGTGTTTTTTTTTTTTTTTCCACGTCTTATTATTTTCTTAATTATATGAGACATATGATTCCACTCAAGTTTAACTAACTCATTACAACTATTCACAATTCAGAATGTCCTACAATTTTGACCATTTAAATTAATCCCACTATCCTAATTAACAACTTAACTTCTGCGTTTTTTTCCCTTTATAAACTATAATTAGGTGCTTTAGTTAGAGCTGTTTCATCCATAAATCCCCTACAACACCCCTTCAAATTGACACAAATTTGGAGCGGGGGCTACAACTATAAGACAGCCATAGTTGGAATATCTGGTCAATGCGATACGAATTGGCTAGTTGAAAAGAGAGCGTACCAATCAATTACCACAAATACTTGTCCCATCCCAAGTTCCCAACGCATCATGAACGCTTGAAAATTAAAGTCACTGAGGGAGCCAACGAGATTCGAGTTGGTGACCACGCGTGCGTGAAAAGCAGATGCTGGCCTAACGTGTACGTCCTTCATGATCATCATGTTATATCTCCACTGGATTATCCCATTTTAAGACTCAAAATGCATGGCACAAAAAGGGCATATACAACAAATGAATGTGAAAGAAAGGTGACTGACAGAATAATCTAATCATTAGTGGTGCAAAATCATTATACTCTTGAAACTCTCTCTTCTTCATCTACCTAGTCACTATGGTGATGATTTCAAAGCTTATCCATGTGCTTTCTTTCCCAGTAGAAAATGTCATAAGAAGAGTTGAAGTTTGGTATATAAGGGAAAACTCTCATCAATTCGGAATCAGATAAATTCTGTGTTCTCATAATTTAAAATTTTTGAGTCCATTGAATATTTTAACTCATAAAGGTTCAGAGATATGCCCTGCTCCTCTCTCAATTTCAACTATGTAGAGTAAAAAGTGTCATGAATAGAGGTAAAGTTTTGATAAGTGGAAAACTTTGGTCAACTTGTTAGATTTATGGCCTAACAGTTTATATTATTGAGTCCACTGCATATATTTTAACTTGCAAAAATGCGGGAATGTGTCTCCTTCCCCTTAGTTTCAATCATGTTTAATTCGTGTGGAAAAATAGTATGCAAAGCTCATGCCAATTTGAAATCTTTATATTCTGTATTTGATTTCTTTGGGTGCCAGCAATTCAAAGTTAAGCACTCAGTTATTCCTCCAGCACTAGTTTCTTTTTGGAAGAGAATGAAAAGACTTAAAATAAAAAAGGAGAATGATGGTGACTCTCTTCTATGCTAATGACTTGTAATTCAATAATGAATACCACACAAGAACACTCAGGTGTCGGCCAATTTGCTAATAAACCAGTAATGATTAGCCTCTCATGAGCACCTCTGTGTCCGGGTGGCGAATTGACTAGCGGCCCAAGTCCACTCTGCTTAAGGGCTTTGACTCTCAATTACAAGATTGAGAGAATCTATGTGAATGGTTGCTTCCCGTGTCGGTGGCAACTAAGAGCATTTTCAATCACAGTTTTATTTTTCAGAACTCAAGTTTATCACATTAGTAAAAGTTTTAATTTTTTAGAATTTGCATTTCGTCAGTTCTCCAACTCATGAAATTCTAATTTGAATAACCCAATAAAAAAATTTATCATTGACCCATCTCATAACATACAAACACACTTTTTAATCATATAAAAAATTATATATTAACCCAAGACAAAAGCAAAAGGCAAAAGTATATTAAGAAAACAAAAGGTTACCTCGCGTGGTAGAACTAGGCAAAATTTCACCACGCATGGCAATATTCCACTCCTCCTCTAATATGTGGACAAGTGGACAAGCTGGGACCCACGTTTCTTTTTCATTCCATGGCTACGAATGCTCTAAAGATTTGGAGTACACTACTTTGAACTAAACTTAGAAGGTTCATGGATATGTGCTACAACAAATCAACAATGCTTAGGATCACCCAGTAGAGAAAGTTACAATACCATAGTGAGATGTTGAAATTTAATTAAAATCACTTGTTCAAGAGAGTTATCAAATGGTATTTAAAAAAATTTAGACTAATATTGGCAGTATTCGATAATATCATATATTTTAACAGAGTAATAGTTCCTTATCTACATTTGTCTTAAATTTTCTTTTTCCAAATTTGCCACTCTGTTTTGTTTGTTAAGTTAGCAGTATTCAGTTGTACTCATTTACGATTGAGATTTGTCACAATATTGTGATTGTTGTATCAGACCATCTCAACTAGGGGATGGAGCTCTAATTTGAATAGCTCAATAAAAAAATTTATCATTGACCAACCTCATAACATACGACCCCATTTTTTAATCATATAAAAAATTATATATTAACTTAAGAAAAAAGCAAAAAGCAAAAAGCAAAAGTATATTAAAAAAACAAAAAGTTGCCTCACATGGTAGAACTAGGCAAAATTCCACCAGGCGTGGCAATTTTCTATCCCTCCTCTAATATGTGGACAAGTGGATAAGCTGGGTCCCGCATTCCTTTTTCATTTCATGGCTACGAATGCTCTAAAGATTTAGAGTACACTACTTTGAACTAGACTTAAAAGATTCATGAATATGTGCTACAACAAATCAATAATGCTTAGGATCACCTAGTAGGGAAAGTTATAATACCATACTGAGATGTTGAAATTTAATTAAAATCACTTTTTCAAGAGAGTTATTAAATGGTATTTAAAAAAATTTAGACTAATAATGACAGTATTCAACAATATCATACATTTTAACAGAGTAATAATTCCTTATCTACATTTGTCTTGGATTTTCTTTTTCCAAATTTGTCACTCTGTTTTGTTTGTTAAGTTAGCAGTATTCAGTTGTACTCAGTTACGATTAAGATTTGTCACAATATTGTGATTGTTATATCTGTTAAGCCTGTCGAGAGTTACAAATTTAACCACTACTTCGGTTATTAAATACTTTTTATAGCATAGGGAAGTAGGGATCGATCCACGAGGAAAGATTGTTTTAAAAAGGCTAGCTTAATCCTAAATGATTTTACTAATCTAATTTATTAAATCTAATCTTAATAATTCTAAAATAATTAAAATCTAATGAATAAAAATCTGGAAAAACTCCCAATGATACTTCTAAATTTTTTGGATTATATTATGGAAATAAAAGAGTAAAAATCTTTCCTAAATAATCTAGAAAAATAAAATCAGAATACTAACTGAAATTATAATTAAATTCAAAACAGCAAATAATAATCAGAAAATAAATATTAAAAATATCAAACAGTAACCTAAAATATTATTCGTCAAGTCTATAAGCTTCTAACTCTTCAATTGTATCCAAATAATTCCAGAAAAATCAAATCAAAAAATTACCACAGAATATCAAGGCAGAATATTAAATCTAAAATTAGAAATAAAATAATCTGCATAAATATAAATATGAAAATAATCGTGACAATTACCCTAATTCTAGGACACAATTTTCTGGACTTAACAACACCTAATAATCGTGAATTAAAATTAAAAATCGAAATTTTTAGAATTAATAACCTAAAAACATGCACTTATCAATTTCTTAAAATAATTCTGAAAAATTATCAAATAACTTCCAAAAATTAAGAAATTAAATATGGGAAGACTAGGACACTAAAGAGACTCTGTGAACTAATAAAAATCGAAAAAAAAATAAAAATAGCTATTTTTAGTCTAATTTCTAATAAATCAGTAGTTAAATATAAATCAATCTAAAATTATAACCACTCTAAAAATCAAAATATAAACTATCTAAAATTACCTAGACACTTCTAAAAGTCTATACTTTTGGGGGGGGTTGATTGAATTTATATTGAAGCTAATAAAAATAGAACAAAAATTAACAAACTAATCAAATTAACTCTAAGCAACAATAATGATCAAAAGTTGTCAAATTTATGAAGGATACTTAGTATAATCTTAATCCACCATGCAAATTAATATTTATCATTAATACACAAGTTAATTTCATTCATGAGTTAAACTGTAGAAGACCTCCACCAGCGGTTCTTCCCAATTTTCCCTTAAATCCTAGTTTACTTGGGTCCAACTCTAATATAAACTCTACTAATTTTGATAACCCTCAAACCAGTGCGAAAATTTAATCAAACTAGAGCATTAAGAATTAGAAAAATATCATTTAACACTTTGCAATCAATTTACCAGCAAATCGATTTAACAAAGATCTAAAGCGATTACTTAATTAAAAGAGATGAGTTTGAGACATCCATGATTAATTAGGGTGATACCACAGCATAAAAGACTATAATTTTTACGTATTATAATCTTCTAAACTATCAATCGAAATTGTATTAAACTAACTAGCATACATTCTAATTAATTTAACACGAATATCATAAACGATAAACGCTAATCGCTATAGAATCATGAATATAAATCAACTAGGCATTAAAGTATAAAACTTGTTTCAAAATAATTAATTTAGCATGGTTTCAAGAAGATTAGACTAAGCATAAAAAAAATACTCACTCATATTAAAAATAACATCACAAAATTCACCCAAATAAATCATGTTTAATAATAATCTAAACAACTATAATAAAACAAAATAAACAAAGTAAAAATAAATTTTAAAAAAAAGGTTGAGGAGTGCCATGACTGTATTGTGGAAGGTGATTATGATGAGGATTGATGGTGATCGTTATGGTGAGGCGTGGTTTGAGGAGGTGCGAAGATGATTATGAGGAGGTAGAAGGAGGGCGTTAGGAGGAGGGTGATGAAGGTGAAGGAGATGAGAGGGGCAAGCGTGGGGTATATGGAGAAATGAGGTCGTGGTTATGGGGTGGCGATGAGGGTGGAAGAGTTTGAGAAGAGGGGAAGAAGATGGAGATGCCGTGGAGGGTTTGTATATGGAAAGATCATTATAGTGATGGTGATGATGATATATATAGGGAGGAAAGGAGGGGTGTGATTAGGGTTAGTAATTAGGGTTTCTTCTTCCTTTCTTCCTTAGACTTCTTCTCCTTCAAGACTTCTATCTCTTCTTCAACTCTTGAAACCCTAGCCAAATTAAATAATTATGGAAATAATATTTTTCATAATTATTATTTTTGGACTGTCTTTATAGTCAAGCGTGTAAAACCCGAGTTTCGACGTTCTCTCTTCTCCTCTTTATTAAATTAATACTAACCCTGAAGAAAAAATAAATTAGACGAAATAATATATATAATATAATCGAAATAATTATAAAAACAATGCCTGATTTTTTACTTAACAAATTCCCCCACACTTAGACTTTGGACGTCCTCGTACAAAGAAATCTTAGACTCGACCTAAACCTTACTCTCTTTCTTTCTTATAAAGTCATGCATACTATGATATTCATACTAGATCTTAGCTTGCTTTAAAAACAGTTCTATTGAGAATTAATTAGTTTTTCCTCCAAAGTGAATGACTACTAGACATCTAACTACCATTAGAGAGTTTAATCATCAGCCTCACAATATTTCCTTAATGAAATAACAAGATCAATGGTTATCCATCTCTTTTAAATATGCATAAACCGATCAAGAGGTCTAAAAAATTTTAAGATAGAAAAATTTAGGCATGATTTGGGTATAAAGATAATTGAATTAGATAGAATAACTCATTGAACTGATTCTAAACTTGCCTTGTATTTATTTTTATTCTTCTTCTTCTTTTTCTTTTTCTTCTTTTTTTCAAACTCCACTTTTGTACATATTCGAGGCCTACATAGGGTCTTGGAAATTAAATACTCCCTGTCTCATACTCACCCGAATAGAGGTGCAGGAGCAAACATTTAATTTTCATCATTACTTTTATTTATTTCATTGGCTCACTAGTATGGGAAGAAAGCTGTCCAGTGGCAGTATTGCCTCAAAGGGTAACACCCAGTAGCGCATTTCTCAAATGGTTACTTGTCATTCTCAACTTTGACTCTAAAAAAAGATAGATAAGTAAAATCACAATTTAAATGAATTATTCAACTAATTCAATAGTCTAGGAGATGGGCTAGGTCATTTTATTGCCTCTAAATCGGATATATTCCGTGACTAAATAAGATGGATAATCAAAAGAGTTACTCTTTAAGAAAATGTATGAGTATCAACTCAAACTTCTCTAAAGGATAACTATCATGCTTGGAAGTTTTCACTTATAAAAGAATAAACTACAAAATAGCTAATAAAACAAATTTTTTTTTTTTAAACAAGCAAGCCTAGCATAAACTCATATCATGCATTATTTATAAGAAAAGAAGTTTTTTTTTGATTTTCTAATTTTTTTCAAGAATAAAAACTGCATGAATTAAATGCAGAATGCACCCCCCAATTAATTCGTGCATTGTCCCTAATGCATGCAAAAAGATGAAAATAATGAAAATAAAAGTAAAATTAAATCGATACTTCCCTAAAAACGTTGGGTTGCCTCCCAACCAGTGCCTCTGTTTATAGTCGTTTGCTCGACTTCATGAAACTCTTGAATCCTCTAGTTGGATCTCTTCCAATAATTCAGCATTATTCTGGTAAGGCACTTTTTGAAACTCAACATGATCAAGACTCTTAATAAGCACAGTCAAAAATTCATCTTCGTTGGACAAGTCATAAATATTTTGGGGCAACTCATCAATAACATCAAGTGCATATACGTAATTCACATCAGTAGGGAATCTCATGGCATCAAAAATATTAAATTTAATCATTTCACCA
>NCQV01071582.1:7731-20944 GCA_002740545.1 Lophocereus schottii
TGTTTAGCTGGGTCATTTACAGAGTAGTTCTACGATTTAGGATCTTTTTAGACTACCAACATCTTAACAAACTAATAGGCAACTGGTGAGCATTTAGAAATATTCAAAATTATGAAAGCAAGCTTTTAATGACCGTTTTGAAGATTTCTAAGTTCACAAATCAGTCACATAGCATCATTTAACAATTCCGAGAAGGAAGAGGTTCACAAATACCACATTCATAGTACTTTATAGGGACAGTTTCAGCAGAATCCACTTAATATTCCATATACTTCACAATCCACACGATTGCGATTAATATCAAACTCGGGCTCCCTCTTCACACAACACCGACCACAAAAATCTCAAATCGCCCATTAGTTTCACCTCAGGCCATCCAAGTTCCAAGCTCAGTTCCATATTGCCATAATTCAATCAATAGTTCATGAAACCAGCATATACAGGTGTAGCATTCATACCAATCACTGAAAACAGGATTTAAACATGCCAAAACTGATCTAGCAATGACGTTTAAGGATAATTTAGCTTACTCTACAAATACCTCACATCACTCGGGTAGCAACCTCAGGGCATAACGTTACACATGCAACCTCCAAAATAGAATTTAGGTATAATAGAACTAATGCAACAGCAACATTAGGGCATAATGCTGCTTGTTCTACAATTCTTCAAACTGACTAGTTAGCAAAGCCACGCATCAACTCAACATGCAAAAATCCCGAAATCAGCATCATTATCGTAACTGCCCAATTTTAGTTCTAAATCCTCCAAATACGGATTACTAATTCAGATTCAAGTATGAATTAACTATAATCAATAAAATTCATTGAAATTACTAATAATTAGGAGGAGAAAAGTCTTATCTTGGCTCCAAGCTAGAGGCTCGTTCAAAAGGCTTCGGGCTCGACTTTGAGTGCTGAAAAAACCCCTATCTTCAACTGTTTGTTGCAACCACGCCCCAGACCACACGAATAGACCCAAAAGTTGTCCAACCCTTGCTCACTGACTTGAATTTGTGGTGGATGTTCAGTGCAATGAATTCACACCCAATTTATAGGAGAATTGATGTAACTAAAAATAAGGTTGCATGGCCAAGTTTCAACATGCGTTTGGAGCTTCGAATAACTGCCCAATTCCATAAAAAACATAGCGAAATCCTTTGAATTTTTGCCCAGATTTCGTAGCGCAAGATTGTTAGTTTATGGGGCAGGTTGAATGAGGGGAAATTCAAGCTGGGTTGAGGAGAAATCGAGGGTATTTTTTTTTTTTGGAGCTCTGTGGTCGCGTGTACGGAGGGCAGAGAAGAGGAAGAAGAAGAAGAAGAAGAGAGAGATTGAGCCCAGGGGGGTCGCGTGTCTGGGAGGAAGAAGAAGAGAAGCCTAGTGCATTTAACGAAAATACCCTTTCCCTTTCTCCCTTTTTTTGTTTCAAGCTTGCCCAATAATTAACTTCGCTAGTCTAATCTCGTACTTCATATTCTAAAGCCGAATCGATAATACAATCTTTTGTCGATTATTCGTTCCCAAGTATACCAAGTTTCAATTTAATAGATAATGAAAATAATTCTAAGATTGAAAATCTAATTGTATTCGGGTTCTTACTCGATTTTAATCTTTATTAACACTTATTAAAAATTTTTTAAAATTTTTTAAAACTAATAATAACAATAACAATAATAATAATAATAATAATAATAATAATAATAATAATAACAACGACAATAATATTCTTTTTAATAAAATTATCGTTCACACAAGCACATCAATAATATTTTAACTTATATAGTTAATAAAATACAATTTTATAACGCCATAAGGTGAGATAGTCAGCTTAACGTAAA
The DNA here is from genome assembly GCA_002740545.1 of Lophocereus schottii. NCBI lineage: Eukaryota > Viridiplantae > Streptophyta > Magnoliopsida > Caryophyllales > Cactaceae > Lophocereus > Lophocereus schottii. Next base: position 9,572 of record NCQV01071582.1, read on the forward strand.
AATAAAAAACGGCGGGCGTTACATGAGGTCTTGTGTACAAGTCCCTAAACTAACAATTTGCGCAAAAGTCGTGTTTTAAACCTGTTTTAAGTCCTATGTTTTGCATTTTCAACCTTTCAGAGAGATAAGACATAGAAAGAGTTCTTAAAACATATTTTTTGAAAATATTTTATGTAAAAATTAGCTTTTACGATCTTCGAATAAGTAATTCTGGTAGAGATGAAAATATTAAGTTTCATCATCGGGTTACTATGAACTTGACACAGTGTATGTGGTCAGCATATAATTTGAAGACACATTTATGTGTCCCTAGAATCCCCCACTTTGGCTAAAATGGAGCAGGGTGAGTAGCAAAGTAAGTCATCTCGCATAGGATATATCTGAGGCATCTAGGTATAAATCACATGTAACAGCAAGTATGGAAATGTGACTATTTCAGGGTTATTTTAGCAAACCTTTGGACCTAAAGATCCACTAGGACAAACAATAGGCAGACATGTCTATTCCCGGCCTGAGGTTCCCATACTAAAAGGTTTGCGTATGTGTCTATGTTAATGATGGGCTTGTGTCAAGTATGAAAGAAATTAGAAAGTTTAGAAATATATTGTACCATTTGGAAATTAGGGGGACGAGCGTGTTGGCATGCAAATGGACACCTACTGGTGGCCGACCACTTGTCTGGGAAAGGTAAGGCCCAATAGCCTGCCTATTGGCAGAAGCAAAGCATATGGCACCTGTTAGGACCTTGCAAGTTGCAATGGGTCGCTGTGGCTTGCTCCCTATAAAAGAGGAGCGGACTGTTGTTCTCTTTTCCCGTCTTTGGCTACCCTCCTGGAATCCTTTATTATTGCTCAAATCAAGCCCCCAAAGCATCCAATTAAGGTAATTCTTGCCCCTTAAACTTGATTTTTCATATGTTTCATTAAATTTATAATTGGATTTGCAAGCTTGTAAGGTTTTGCAGGAGCATGGGTTTTTATGGTTTGAATATGAAACCTCCGTGTTTAGGCAATAATGTTAAATTTTTATATTAATTGGGCTTTTAACAATGAGTCATGCACATAAGCTCAAATGAGGTTCCATCCTAAAACCAATTAGCAATGGGTGGAGTAACTTACAAGCTTATATACATGCTCAAGCCCTTCAATTTTATCAATGTGGGACAACACCCACTTTCATATTCTTTGTATTTTATCAATGTGGGACAATACCCACTTTCATACTCCAACACGCCCCCTCACGTGTGGGCTACTAACAAGGCCCAACACATGTACACAATTTTAATCAAATAGGAACGGTGACAAATCAAGATCGAACAATACGCTCTCATACCACTTGTTGGGGAGCTCCAAGGAAGGAGCCCACTTCAACTAAGGTCCATGGTAACAAGTCCAAGTGAGGTTCCATCCTAAAACCAATTGGCAATAGGAGGAGTAGCCCACTTGACTTATATACCATGACCTTTCTTTTCAAACTCTCGATGTGAGACTTATTTACTTATGTGTGATATTCCCAACAATTTCTCCCTCACATATGAGTCTCTTTCACACCACATCAATGTACAAACTCCCCCTTGAGCGGAAGCTTTTACCAAGGTGTCAAGCCACCATTAAGAGCTTATTCACGCCATCGAGCCACACTGCAGCACACGTATTACCGCTCGATTAACACTTGCGTGTCACTTCACCAAGCTCATCCATGGGGTCCACCAAGCCACACCTTTGTTCCCTAGCCGAACATACCATCGGCTCTGATACCATGTTAAATTTTTATATTAATTGGGCTTTCAACAACGAGTCATGCATATAAGCTCAAATGAGGTTCCATTCCAAAATCAATTGGTAATGGGTGGAGTAACTCACAAGCTTATATACATGCTCAAGCCCTTCAATTTTATCAATGTGGGACAACACCCACTTTCATATTTTTTGTATTTTATCAATGTGGGACAATACCCACTTTCATACTTCAACAAATAATGAGCAAATGTTGTGCTGTTTTTTCTAGATTAACGTCACAGAGAACCAATCTATAGAAGTGAAAGCTAGCGTAATTTCATAAGTTATTCATTTTTAGTAGACTTTGGTCTGAATCGACAAAGAGAGTTCGAACCCTTGTTCTTCATTTTGATTTGTGGACTTATTTATCCATGACTTTTACTGATTTTAGTTCAATTTATGTTGTAGGCGCATTGGTTTGATACTCATAAAATCTTGTATTTTCAAGACGACCATGAGCACATCTATACCATGGTGGAAAATGATGCGATATGCTACTTTCCTTTGGTTCAAGTGTTTTCGAAATATCTCTTAATAGCTCATGTCATGTGCATGTAGTTTGTAGGAATGATTTGATAAAGATGTATCTATCGATTCAAAAGATCCATAGAACCTACCAGTTGCTTAATAAAGATGCTAAATGATTGGTAAGAAATTTCATTCTCTCCCTTTGTCAAGTTATGCGACGATTTGAAAATTTCAAATTGGGTGCTAATAAGAGGCCTCTTAGAGCTATTTTTGGATACTATTAATACCTATACGTGAGATGGTGGTGATCTCTTATGATTTCTTCATGTTAATGGGTTTTAGTTTCATGAGGTGCCCTTGAAATATGATGTCACTCTCAACAATGATCGTTGAAAATTGACCGGTACGTCTGGGACTTGTGTTGTGCAGTTGCCCTATAGGGCGAACTCTATTTAATATTCTTAGTTAGAGGCAGCTTTACATGCAAGGAATGCTGATGTCGAGCACTTACTATGCCTATTTGTAGCTCTGTTGATGTGGTTTACCTTCGTCTCGAATAATAGGAATTGGGTGCATTTCTATTTCCATTCAATGTGTAATCTAGAAAATGTGTGGAACCTTCACCAACTTGACTAGGGGCAGATAGTTTATGCCACCTTTCTTCCTTACTTATGAGCATCTTGCCAACAGGATGGGCATCAAGCTCATTTCTTACCATTCTTGTGTCCCTAATTGGTTTGTATGACCTGATCTTGATTTTTCTTTAGATAGATCTGGTACACAGTTAAGGTTATATGTTTGTAATCACAATTCCTAACACTGTCCTTATGATGGGGCATTGGAAGAAGAAACCTCATGGAAGAGGAGGGATGATCTTAACAGCTCAAGGCTCGTCTAAATGTTTTGGCACTAGATGATGTAGTTGTGCTCTTATTCTGCAGAGATTTACCTATTAAGGAACCTATTAACCATTTTGCCTACTTCGTGAGTTACTTAGGGTCCTTAGCCTTAGGTAAAGAACCTACCAAATTTTACCGAGAGGGTTGTGCGTTATTTCGTTAGAAGGTATTGGTTCTTAGCCCATTTGGCCACGTTGGCATGGGTACTTTGAGGAGAGAGTAACTAGGCAGGTTATTCCTGTTTGTCTTGTAATCTCATTCCTGATGATCCTTCCCTTTCTACTATACTTGTGGCTACTCTTAAGCCAGAGGAGATGCAGCCCTTGATGACGACGGTGCTATATTTGAACCTTGTCTATGTTGGATATTATTCGTCAATCATTAAGGGTAGCTTGTAGGGTCATCTGATCACATCGGTAAGCCTCTAGACTTGTTTTGTGCCTATTTTCATAGTCTATTGTTTTTCTATACCTCGTATTTTGTTTTCAAGGCTGAGGAGTGACTCCCCAAGGTATCTCCTAAAGTACACTATATGAAGGTCTCTGGAATGGAACATGGGACTGAGGAGATTCCTGGGGCACGACAAGGGCGCCCTCATCCTGGCTAGGAAAGGTATGGAGTTCTTTGCGATTTTTTCCCCCCTTCTTTCTCTTGTAAATTATTTCTCAAAATCCTTTTTTGTGGGTTCCTTGGGATCAATCTCTCTACAGGTAAGGATGCGGATAGAGGTAAGGTTGCCTACATGTGGATTTCCACAGATCCCACGAAAGCGGAGCCTATACTGGGAGGCGTCGTTGTTGTTAGAACTATAGGATGATGAGGGGAAATAAACAATTCATCATTTGATGGGCGTTATTACCTGCAGGATTGGAGATGTACGAGATGTAAGCTGTCCCTCTGATTTGTGACAGTAGTAATTATTGAGTTGCTTTTGTTATTAATTTGGTGTAGTGTAGACTAAAAGTTTGATGTTTGTCATCAGTGAAGGCATGTTGCCTAGTTGCAAGCCTCCAGCTCAAGGCATATTCCAATGAGAGGGTTTTTTTTTTTTTTCCAAGATGCTTGGGTTCTAAATGTCCCTAACTCTTTGGTGGTGGAGTAAGTACCCTTATGATGGCTACGAGTCAACCGTTCATGACCCTTCCTAAGAGCAAGTCCTTAGAGGGATCGGGTCTTGATAGAGTATCATTTAGAAAGGGGGGCTTGCTTCTCAGCCCCCAATGTGGTTTCGACCTCTATTTTCTAATGGTTTCATTCAGTGGTTGATTGAAAGGCGGCTTTACCATTCCTCATTACTTTGAGGTGTCTCCCTACTCATAGAGTGCTCTAGTTCCACCTTCATCTTATGGGTTCCTTCCTCCTTGTGGTCCTTGATGTTAGGGGGTTGGCCCTTCTAACCACGAGCCTTAAATTGGGGAGGTTCGCTCGGATGATGAAGCTTGAAAGGGGGGCTGTGTTCTGATGTCGTCCACTTTGGACTCGATATTCGATGGTTGTATGAACTTAGAAGTATTGGTTGTTGTACATCTCTTTTTAGATTATTTACTATTGGTAGTGTAGTTTATTATGTGTTATGTTTATTCTACAAATATGGTGTGTATTTTGAAAAAGAAGGCCCTTATTTTTATTGGTGAAAATTGGGCAATAAAAAGTAGGATTAGCACAATTGAAAAAAGAAATGGGTTACACAGCATATTCCCCCCATAATTTTTACGAAGAAAAATATGAGCTAGTCTAACGCAAAGGGAAAGGGGTAAAAGGGCAGGAATATTAAAATTAAAAAATTTGGGATTTATTGATTCCTTGTTGAGTGTTTACAAGGAAATAGAAAAGTATAATAATCAATCAAGTTTTACAAAATTGAATGCCTCAAGAAAGAAAAAATATCTCGGATCTAAAGTTATCAAAAAAAGGAAAGGCTGAAAAAGGAAGTGGGCACCAGATACAACTAGTAGAAAGCCGCTGATCTCTAGTGGCAGAATAGGCCCTACCTCCCGGAAATATTTTCCTACGGATTTCAAGTGCACAACTACTATAATTACTTAAGCGTGCCCCCTATGTTCTACGCTTATTTTGAGATTTGAGCAGCCTCCTTACAGTGTTTTTTTTTTTTTAAAAGATGATAGGAGAGTTTGAGAGTTTGATAGATAATTGGTGCGAGGACCTATCTCCTTTTGGGCTGAAGGCTCTAACTATCTTGGGTTTGAATAACCTTTTGTCTTTGGGATGAGTGAAATTTGACTCCAATCTCATTTGTGTTGCCATCACATTTTGGGATGTCATTCTTCATATTTTCTATTTTTGAGGAGAGAAAAATTTGCCCTATTACGGAGGAATTCGCCACTATTTTAGGTTTGTTTGATCCTAAAAAGGCAGTGGTTCTGTGCTTGATGTAATTTCATAAGTCTATGCAAAAATTCCTTAGTTTGATAACAGATGAAGTGAAGGAAGCTGTGACAGTTATAACGTCAATATTGTCTGCATTATTAAAACGCTTCTTCATGAGTCTGATGAGGACTATCACTCCACTGAGCAGCAAAACATCCTTGCTTTCCCCCCCCCCTTTATGATTCATATCCCTACTATGAGTAAGGAGAGGATGACTACTTTGATATACCTTATAAGAATGCAATGAAAGGTTTTTCACATATGCCCATTGTGTTTGCTAAGACCGTGAAATGCTTAGAAGGACTTAATGGTAGCCTCTTGAATGACTTTGGGGTTCCTCCCCTTTTCTTGTAGGCAGAGTTCTAACTTTCAACCATTTGCTCACATTCTTTCGGATAGTCATGTTTTCTTATAGATTTGGCTCATTCAACACTTCGCTAACTGTGCCACCTGCTTCACATGGCAGGGTGTCAGCAAAAGCACTATGTGGTGTAGAAGTATTCATATGAGCATCGTCTTTTAGAGGCATGGAGAGCTTTCTGAGGTCATCATAAGTTTAAAGTGCTTAGTTCATCAAGTTGTGGATGTTCAAAGCTATAGGATGCCTAAGAGATGTTGGACTTAACTATCTTTCCTTGGCCTTTATGATGCTACTTAAATCTTCACCTATCGTTTGTTTCACCAGATGGGTTTTAGGAAAATCGTCCTCAATCACGATTGCATTCCACATTGTAACACCCTGCTGCAGGTAGACATGAGCATCACGATCATAAAAAGGTCATCTAAGGCTCTTCACCTTATTACCATTTAAATAGGTAGCAACGCGGGCTCTTAACCAAAAAACTTAGGTTAAAGAAGGGTAAGGTAAGTCTAAAACATGCACTCCCATTCATATTCATACCATGTGTACAGAGTTTTTCGTAATAACAGAGCAAAATGAATCCATTTATGTCAATGTAATGTAATTAAGATAAAGCAAACAAGCAGTTAGAAGGTCTACACTTCTAAACTTTGTTCTCTAAAAATAAAGCGGTCCTTAGCCCATTTGTATGCTTCTTGGAAATCCTATGACTTCAAAAATCTAAAAAATGATGAGCTCATGAGCTCCTAAGCCCAGTAGAAAACTCTTACCTTTTCCATTGTTACAATTTGTACATTATCTAGTTAACACATAATCATATAATACAAATAAATAAACTTAGTTGGAACATAGGGAAGGAAATATACGAATTCAAAAATTTCTTACACACTAGTTCAAAGAGTACACATTCATATCACTTGCTTGAAAGACCATGAGAAAAACAAGTCAGATGCACAATTGTCATATGTGGATGACTAGACTAATTCAGCCATACCTGCAACATACCAAGTGTGATTTAGGGATAGTTATTCCAACTCAAGTCCCTAAATTGACTCCATTGTTAGTTTATTCACTAAACTAAATATGGTTGTCCCATACCAACTACATCTTTTGGGCTCCTAGTTGTCACTCGAGTATAAAAGAAAGCGACGTATGTTAAATTAATTTGATGGTCTCACAATAATACTATTTTAAAGTTCTTACGTAAAAAGTTACATATTTTACTTTGACATAATTCTGGCAGACACATACTTCTTCTCCATACGAAGCATGCTACATCTTAATTATATTATTCAATTACATACAGTTGGGTAAATTGATTCACGACCTACACAAGGGACTACCACAAAACATAAGGGTTACAAGAACATCCTAAGGGACCAGGCATAGCCCACTCAAGGTACAAACCAGGGACCCATCAATCTAGAAACATAGTTGTCCTTAATTAACAAACTGTGAAGTCACATTCACATCTTAGCGAACCAAGCAAAGGCCACTTAGGGTACCACCCAGGGACTGACACATATCAAACACAGAGGGTCCTCAAGTTATCTTGATGGACTGCAGAGCCCACTCAAGGCAATAGTGAATAGAGTCCATTGTTAGTTTATTCACTAAACTAACTATGGTTGTCCCTTACTAACCATATCTTTGGACTCCTAGTCCCCACTCGAGTCCAAAAGAAAGTAAAATTAGTTAAATTAGTCTACTGGTCTAACTATAACAAAAACTTCACATAATATAATTTCAACAATCTTACGTAATAAGTAATGTATTTTACCTCGACATAATTCTGGCACATACTTATTTTCCATCCGAAGCGCACTATATCATGCTTATATTATTCAATTATGTAGTTTTGGGGAAATCGACTCATGACCTACACAAAAGACTACCAGAAAATATAAGGGTCGCAAACACATTTTGGGAGACTAGGCATAGCCCACTCAAGGCACCAACCAGGGTCCCAAACATACAGACAATGTTCGTAGCTCTAGATTGAACCACATGAGCAATAGCCCTAAGCAACGCATGAGCTTCATTCCCCTTAAAATTTGGCTAAAAGATATTTTATCTAAGACTATAACAAACTTTTATTCCAAAGCTGCCTATGGTCAAATATTTTCACAAGTCACCCTAGTACAACATACAAATACTCAGATCAAGGGACTAATAAATATCTAATATTTTAAATTATTTTATTTAAGCATATAATATTTTCACTTAGCCTATTATTTTCATTTCATCGCAACAAGCCACCCGATTAGACTTTTAAACATTAAGTCAACGAATAAGCCATAATTCTCAAACACCTCATAATTCACTTAAAATTTTCATGACTAGGGATCCATTCATCTAGAATTTGAAAAAATTTATAGAAAATTATCAAATAATACTGGATAAATTTTTGAATTTTTCAACTTGCCAACAATTCACTAAAATTCAGATAGTGCGCAAAAGTTAGTAAAAACATGAAATAAAAATGACCACTACGTTTGCTTTTACACCTGATTATTTCGACGGAATTTTCCAATGGAAAATAGGTCCGTTGGATTCTCCGACGAAATTCCGACGGATTTTGACAAATTCGTTGGAATTTCAGAGAATCTTCAGACGGACTTTTTTCGACAAAATCCAATGGGTTTCCGACAGATTTCCCACGGAATTTTCATCGAAAAATATTTAAAAAATTTTTAAAAAGTTTTTTTGATCCCGACTTGAATGGAGGGAGAATCCAATTTTTTTTGAACATTCCGACAGAAAAGTTCATCGAAATTCTGTCGGAATTTCTCTTACAAATTTCGCTCTTTGCTTCATTTCGCGGTGCTCATTTTGTAAAATAGAGAGATATAGAAAGAGCGAGGGAGCACCATTGCTTATTATTGCCCCACCACTGCTTGCTGCCTTCCCGCCGCCGTCACCTCCTCCCGCCGTCATTTGTTGTCGACTTTTTGAGAAGGTTTTCTCGTATAAAACTAGTACAAATTTATAGTGAATTAAGTATATACTTTGAATTTAATAATTTGTATAATTAATTTGCATGTAATTATATAACTTTAATTGTTTATATAGTTAGTTTATCACGTTGATATTGGTTTGTTAGGATGATAATTTGTTCTCAATTTTGTTATTTATTGTTAAAGAATATAATTTTTTATTAATTAAGCATAATTAATGCTAATATCAATTTACCGTCAACGCTAAGAATTCATTGTGTATTAGAGATATTGGAAAATATTTTTGTAGTTGGGTACTGTATTTTTTATTTTTTAAATAAAATTTTAAAATGCCAACGGAATTTCCGACGGAATCAACGGGTTCCGAAGGAATTTTCGAGCGAATCCAACGGATCCCAATGGGATCCATATAGTTTTTATATTTGTTAAATAAAATTTAAAACTGTTGACGAAATCCTGACGAATTCCAACCAAATCCGCGAAAAAAAAATTTGTTTTTGAAAATTTTTCCGAGCTTTTTTGGATCCGACGGATAAGTCAATCGTCGCCTTAATTCCGTCGGAATTTCGTCATTATGCAGTCCGACGGACTTGCGATTTCCGTTGGAACGCATTTCAGACCGGCCTTACTCCGACGGGCGTATCGGTCGGAATATCCATTGGAATTTTGTTTTTCTGAGGAAAATGTTGCTTTTTTTGTCGGAAAATCTGTTGGAAAAAACTGATTTTTTAATAGGTAAAGCTATAACCTTTTATTACATACAGTGATGTTATAATTCCAACCCTCAAGTAATAGTATAAACTAATTTAACGTGATTATTCATCTATTTCTTAAACATGACATATTTACTTAAAAATTTATAGGTTCCACACACATTCAAAATTCACAAAAAATTTATGGAATGCTTAACAATATGGCACATAATCTACAATAAAATTTGTAGAATCTTTCTTCAACTGAAAAATACACAGCAAATCAAATAGTACAAAAAGCATAGAAAGTTTTGAAAATAATATGTGAAAGCTTTATCGTGCTTGTTTTCTTAACAAACATCACGGAGTCGTCATCACAAGAGGTATGAAAAATTCATATTATACCTTGAAATTATCAATCGTATACAAGCAAAGTTCACTCAAAAAATTCAAAATTCAAGCATCACAAACATGCAAATTTTTGAGATGAATTTCTAAGAGTTTAAGTTAGGTTTCTAATCTTTCATATCAAATCTAAATTATCATTGTCATGCATAAACGTTTAAATTTTTAAGTCTTACCCTAACTAGTTTTAGATTGAAAAGAAGAGTAAGAATTACTCAACTTAAACACCTAATTTCTTTGCTTTCTTCTTTTCCTAGCTCCCTAGAAGCTTCACTTTTGTTTTCTTTCTCCATGGGTGGCTGGATACAAAAGATTTAGGGGGAAGGGGTTGAGTATTATTTTGCCATTTTTATGTCGTCAATTACTCAAATGGTTTATTAGATAGGGTTGAGGTCAAATTAAAAAGGGTGTAGTTAGATAAGGATGAGGTTAAATCAAATTATATCATCCTTATCTTGCGAAGTATTCTTTTCATTTGATTTTTTAGGGCTTCCTTCACCATTAAGAAATTGACTTTTCTAATATCCTCAAGTAATTTTTTTTTTCAAATACACAAATTGTATTTTGGGTATTTAGTGCTAATTTAAATAATACGATGGCCACTTAACCATGAATTGGATCCCAAAACAAAATGTCTAATCATAGACAAATCACATGTTGGCAATAAAACGCACGTTAGTAGCTAAAAATTTGGGGTGATATATCATTCTCCCATTTAAAAAAAGTTTCGTTGTCGAAACTTGGCATGCCTAATTTCGTAATGCTAACTCCCTCACTTTTTCTTTGGTAGCTTCATGAGATATGTCTTTCCAGCAGAATTTTTGGTCCTATCACACTCCATCTTTTTGTCTAGTGGTTGAGTACTATATCCGTCACTTTGACTTAGTATTTCAGTATTTTCAAGGGCTTTTTCATTAGGTTGAGGATGGTTTGCTACTGCATGACTCGGTCTTCATAATTGAAATGATTTCCTATTGCTCGGTAACATTCAGTAATGTTCGACCATGCATTTGCTTATCACTACCAGAAACTATATTTTTAACGACCAATGATAAAATTTGTCGTTAAATGCTATCAATAACGATAAAAGTGTTTTTTTATTGTTTAATTTCATCAAAAAAATTATCAGTAGACAACGAACAAAAACGTTGGTCGTTATTATTTCATGACGTTTATTGTTATTGTCAATTGAAAGGAGGGAATGCACATAAATTTAGGAGGGAAAACCAAAATAAGAACTAAAAAATTAACATTAAAATACTAGATTATAAATATAGACTTATATTATCATCAAACCAAAGTACTGCTAAATGCCAAAGCACGAATTAAATGTCAGTAAAAAACTCTGCCCGGCTGCCCTTATTATCAGCTTACATAGCTAGAACGCCATAACCATCCTCAACTTCTCGTTCACTTCACCATCGA
>NCQV01071584.1:0-10147 GCA_002740545.1 Lophocereus schottii
CAGCCTCAGTTTTTACTGTGGAAGGAGGGATCCGGTGTATGTTAGTATCTATTTCATGAAGTACCCCACCCCTTCTGTGTGTCTCTGATCAACTCTGAAAAAATAGATGATGATGATGATGACGACTTACTTGAATTCTTCGTTTCTGATATATGTCTAGCTATCTGAGCAACTCTTCTTTAATTGCTCTTCTGTTAATTATGTCTCTACATCTATGTCTATGTCAGAGTAATGCATCATATAAAAGCCAGAGAGAGAGAGAGAGAGAGAGGTGTACTTGATTTCTCGATAAACCAGTCTGTCGAGCCAAGAGATGCTTATCAGCGTCGCTTGGATACCTGAGCAAAGTCACCCGAAAATAACTTAGCATGTTCAAGTTAATATGCCATTCCCATAAAAAGAGACACATGTTGCTTTTCCTGCATTGTATGTAAGGGAAACTAAACCTACCGCTATTCGTAGATTTAGCAAATGGATCATTCGATTCAATACAACTTGGATTAAGTTTGTATCGAGTTATATTTTGCTAAAGTGATATTTTAAGTGGGTTCAGTTTGAATAAGGTGAATTTCAGTTCAGGCCCATTGATATTTCATCTAATAAGCTTATCATTCAAAAGAAGCAATTTTATAGGAAATTTCAGGTTGATATGTACAGTTCAGCTTAGGCGAATTTCAATTTCGAATTCACTTTCGAGTAAACTTATTCCATGGGTTAGATTGGATATGGATCTGAGTGATTTCTGTTCAAATTTCGAGTGCCCAAACAATGCCATCAGGTTTAGCTGTAGGGTGTGAAAATCAGAGTGAGATTATGATTTATGATGATGATGATGGGCAGGACAACTGTCTGTACGAGCTGAACAGGACAGGCCACTTGAATCTTTGTCATATTTGAATTCATGATTTTATTAGTAGGATTTAATGCAAACATTTGCATGAGAAGCCGGAAATACTGCATGATTGTATTGTATAACGGCTGAGGATGAGAACAGAAAACAAAAGAAACATTGATGCTGGAATTCAGACAGACCACATTTGCTTTTTAACTTTTTGTCTGTCATAATTTCCTATAAGTTTGTTGTCATTCAGACAAGCCTAGATTCCCACCAGTACCTACGTGAACGGTGAACCAATAATCAATGATTGGCTTAGTGTAACTTTTTACCGTTCCAGTCATTATTTACCAAGAATGTTTTATTTATTAGTTAATTGAATGTAATTTAGCAACATGTGTAACTTGTCCTCTGTCATTAACCTTTTTTACTGTTCTAATCATTTCTTATCACATACTGATCATACAATATAGGACGTACATGTTTTCCTAATTGTCTGATGTGTTTAATTTGACATTATAATAAAAAAAAAATCAATTTACATTATAATATATAAGTATTAAGTTTAGTTCTCTTAATTTGACATTTGATTCCGTATGATGCAACATTATGGAATAGAATCAATTTTAATTAATACTTATGCTTTCATTCAAGTTATCTTTAACATTATAATAAAAAAGTTATCGCGACCAAGTATATAGCATTAATACAAAACATCTGCTTAATTGCTCTTGCATTATATACGTAATTGACATACTACATCCCAGCAAACGTGTCTTGAGAGTATGATTTTGACTTGTGTAATTATAAATACATTTAAACAAGAATTAATGAGCGAAGGATTTAGAGTTCCGATCTCCTTAGAAGTCAACTTTTTTGGAGAAAAATGTGGGAGAAAGAAAACACATTTTTGAAGGATGAATACATGGAGTAAAGGACACAACATTACATGTTCGTAAATTGGAGAGACCATGAAATAAAACTTATATTATAGTCAACTTCAAAAAAAAAAAAAATTGTTCTGGTTCAACCAAAGTAATGCGTAAATTTTACATGTAAAAGAACATTTGTTAGTCAAATTGGAGATACCTACTAATATTACAGGCATCCATTTGAGGTGTAATAATCTAAAGTCTAGCAACTTGCTTAAGTTTATTGCTAGCCTTTTCTTAGACTACATATATATACTAGACAGTTTAGAACTGACTGCTTATCTTCGGTGGTTTATCGACTACTTTTATCCTCGTACTTAATTTGATATACAGAGCATATGGGTATTCTTGCTTATTACTTTTAAAGATTTTAGTCAAATGCATGTATCAAGTATTTAGAGTACATATTTTATAAGTCAGTTCAGTATATGTGTATCACGAATTGCGCTTATATAATGCATACATATAAGAAAAGATATACACCTAATCAACACTTGGAGTATTGTGTATTTGAGGCTTTCTGATATATTTTATAATCTATATGATTGTTAAATGTCTTGTAAGATGTTTTGTTATGGGGTTTACTTGTTTGTTTTGGAATTGGCTATCTTTTTTATATTAAAATCTACTATGGGGGTGCAAACATATTATTTTCTAATATAATTGACAGATTTATTATATATATAATTTTATAATTATGAGGACAATCAATAAGATGCCTCCTACCTCGAGGCGAAATTGATAGATTTTCAGGTGATTTTGCACAACTTATGTGTAAGACACGTTCACCAGCTATGTAGTTTAACTTTTTTTTTTTTAATTTGATACATGACATAATAATTTCTAGGTCAATGCAACTCTTGTTTTAAGACCTTTTATCATTTTCAAAACTAAGTTATATTTGCAGTAAAAACTTACAAGAACAATTGAGTTAAACCATGTAAAAGGAAAAGAGAACGTAAAAAATGTTGAGATAGCTTTAACTCAGCTTTTGTTTCACACCCGACCAAACCAATTTGTTATATGCACAAGGACACAAAGTAACCTTGGATCCATCATCGTCCTCATCATGCAAGAAACCCAAAGCAGAGAGAGAGAGAGAGAGAGAGAGACATACGGGTGAAGAAAGTGCTCAAAGAGCCAAGCCCTGAGAATATTGACAGAACGTTCCGGTAAACCACGCTGTGGGCGCCAAGCATCTTGGTCCATCATCCCTATCTGATGAAATGCCCTCTGTTGTCTTAGACTTTGCTCGAGTAACTTCAGTCTCGGCGTCTCTCCCTTTGTCAACCCTGAGCTTGCTGTAGGGTCCTTTTCGCCTAGCTGCTCGCAGCTCTGACTCAGCTGGGTCTGGATCGCATCTTTCAGGCACCTGAAGTGCCTCGACATGGCCTTCTGTGCTAGCGCCGTGTATGGGATTGCTGCCCCGTACCCGAGTACCATGTCGAATGAGTTCACCACCATCTGCATTTGCTCGCAGTACTGGTTGTATCTTCTGTCCACCTGGAAGGACGATATAACAAAAAAATTAATGTTTTCTTCGTTATTAAACAATTAATATCCAAAAAAAGGAACAAAAATGATGGAGAATCAATTGAAGGTGAAGGGAGGTTGGCAAGTAGTCACAAGTTCCATGGGCTTACGTAAGGTGTTAATGGAGGTTACTGGGTTCTTTTCACCCAACTGCCTCGGAAAACTTACTTAACCAATTATTGTATGACATGCCTTTTGCTTCTTTCATTTTATTTATGTTTACATTATATATATTCAACAGTGTGGCATCCTAGAAATCATATATATACTATTTTGCAGCAAACATGACTTTGTCATTTTTAAAAAGAAAAATTCACAACCTTACTGTTTTTAAAAATGAAAAAACTATTAGTTGAAAGTGAAATATGAATGTTAAAATTTGGTAGTATTTCTGTAGAAACCGGGTTTATATAAGGAGGTACGTACCT
Source organism: Lophocereus schottii (assembly GCA_002740545.1). Lineage (NCBI taxonomy): Eukaryota > Viridiplantae > Streptophyta > Magnoliopsida > Caryophyllales > Cactaceae > Lophocereus > Lophocereus schottii. The sequence continues at coordinate 3,729 of NCQV01071584.1, forward strand.
ACATATACATGTACAACAAGTCACCAACGGTGATTAAGGTTGATGTTATTGTGGACAATCTACAATAGTACTTACTGACGAACTATAATGTGTTACTGATATAGGGGGGAAGATCGAATTGGCTGAAATATTGTCAATTGAATAGCAATTGGTAAACCCTAGAGCCAACAATAATGTAGAGTGACTTGTGATTCTCAAATCAAAGACAAACCCAAATTGAGTATATATTGAATTGGTGTGTGCACAAACAAAATATTTTGTTAATGGAGGGTGCAACTGGAAGAAGGAATATCCCCAGCTTGTGCAGTTTCTTGCTTCCCCTCGTCCACCAATAGATCGAATCCATCTACTATTTTATCTTACGTACTTAAACAAATACTTATAGCAGACCTTAATCAACAAGTTACTCTTTAATCAAAATAATTGGAAGAGGCGTATCCTGCATGCTCAACATAAACAAACACTAATCATTGGTGGCAGCCGCCGGCAAAATTTTTTAGCAAGTTAATTTGCCAATTAAGAGTAAGATTACCTAAGAAAAATACGCTAATTACTTAATTAAATAAGGAGATTGGGTCTGTATTCTTGACTTTTGGAAGGAGGAGAGGGAGGAAGTTATGTATATTATATGAATGAATTAACCAACAAGAAATTAAATTAAGTGATATATACCTCATCCAGCATTGCTAGTAGTTTGACCTTTCTCCTCTGATGCTCTATCCTATCCGCCGGTGACAATTGCGGCGGATCTTTCGTCGACCACGACCCGCCACCACCACTCGTACTCGGGTTTTGATTCGGGTTTCGGTTGTTCGAATTTTGCCTTGTCAATTTGGACTTGTGTAGTTGACCCCTCCCAACACTGCAGAACTCTTCCAACAACTCCTGAGCAGGCTTAGCATACCTTGAATTTCTCAACGCGTTGACCGCTCCGATGGATGATGATGCCATTGCCGACCCGAACCCGATGTGAACCTGGTTCGACCCGGATGCAGTATTCGGACCCGGCATGGCGTAAGTACGTTGTAATATGGGTTGTTGTGAGTTGCCCGCCAAGTGTTCGAAGAAATGTCCCTGTGAAGATGTGCTTGTTGAGGAGGAAGCCCCTACTGGGCTGAAGAACAACATAGGGCTTTCTCCGCTCCCCATGGTTTGGTACTCCTCGGCCTGTTTTGCTGCTTCTAGGTGCTGCAAGGAGCTCGAAAGGGACAGTGAAAGTCCTTTACCTTCAACCATCCCGCCCAGTTCTTCTGGTCCGGGTGGATGGTTGTCTATATGGGACGCCCAGAAATTAGGATTAATGGGGTGGAAACCCCCGCCCGGTTGGATGGTGGATGGAGTACGGAGCAGCATGTGAAGGGTTGAGCCACTAGCGGCCGGTGGTTGTTGGGACGACGGAGATGGGGATCTCCGCTGTGGGTTTGCGATAAAAAGCTGCATGGCTGCCGCTGTATCCGTACTTATGCTAAGCGGCGGTGGTAGTGATGGAGGAGTATCATTATGCATCTGTTGATGCTGATTATGATGATGATGAAGATGGTCCCCAACTTGTGGCCTGCTTCCATAGCACTCTGGATTACTAACCATCCCACCGACAGCAGCGCGGCGGTAGTCCAACATCTCCGCCCCATGTCCGAAGTTGTACATGTCCATCTCAGACAACATTCCCGCCGTTTGATCATAGACGGGATGGAGACCACCGCTGGTAGGGCCATCAGCACCCACCAGCGGTGGTCCAGGATTATTAGGAGGTGTGGGTTCAAGTCCCCGCAGCATCAACTTGTCATAGTTGTGCCGGTGGATCTGGTCTTGTTGGGTTAACCCAACGGATCCATCGAACGCATTTGGGTTCGTGAACGCGAACATGTTGCTCTCCTCCTGCTGTTGTTGGGACATAGATTTGAGCTGAGTATGATGAGATCGGACCTTATTGTTATTCTGGGAAACCACCACAGTGTTCTTGTTTGCGGATGAGGCTGTCGTCGAAGGTGTTGCTATGCCCATATTATTGCCCTTCCTTTCTCCTTCGTCATTCGGGGCACCACCATGAGAGCCCGGGCATCTGTTTCGATCACTTTCTTCTCTCTCTTTAATTATCAGGACACTTCTTTAATTTCTGCGAAACCATCAATCATATCAATCAATCAAGTCAACAGAAGGGTCAAGCTATGCATATAAAAACACCCTCCCTCCCGTCAATCACCACAGAATTTGGAACCTTTCACGAAGATGATGGCTACGATGACTATCATGAAAGACAACCCAGAAAACTACAGAGAGAGAGAGAGAGAGAGAGAGAGAGTGAGAGAGAGAGAGAGAGAGACCCAGCATCTCAATTAAGGACGTTGGAGCGAGATTGTTACTTTTTATCTCTTAAATTATTGCAATCCTGCTCACATATTTTTAAAAAAAACTAAAAAATGGGGATTAGCTAGGGATTACTGTTTCTAAGCTTTTAGTTTATTCATGATGCATAGAACTTTCTTTGAGAAAGCATACATGTAAATACGCATCTAGGTGCAAATTGGAAGATACCTTTCAGATTGCAAGAGGCTTTGAAGACGGCATGTTGGTGCTGTGAGCCTCCTGCAGTGTGAGCCCTGCTGTTCGTTGGTAAGTCTATTTCGAAATCTCGCAATCTTTATCTAGGTCTGGCAAGTTTGAGCTTGCTTTGTCCAGAGCGATCCTAGATGTCTGAGCAGGTTGTGCTTGTGCTAGCTAGTATACGTCTGCGATCGCCTTCTGGGAAAGAGATATCATCAACTGACAACATACAGTGTTATGTGAACTGCTACACTGTGAGAGGGAGAGAGAGAGACAGAGAGAGATGTGTAATCTACTTGTCTCTCTCGTTCAGGAGGAGGCCCAAAGGAAGAGAAAGTAGGGTGGGCACCGGAGAGAGAAGGCACAAATTAGAGAAAGAGAAGAGGTCGCTCTTCTCGCTCTTTCTTTCTCATCATATCCTTCATTTTAAAATTAAAACTTTTCTTAAATATTTTTGTGACAAATTTGTTATTCAATTCCTCTACTTGCTAGCTCCATGGTACGCATTGGAGATGAGGATTTTGCAACGTACGTAACGAAGAAAAACAAATATTAAATATATACCACCCCAAAAGGACCAGAGCCTTGTTCATATCATAATTTTAACTTCAAATTGGCTTTAATTTGTTTGCTCTTCCTAATGTACACTTGCCACCCACCTTCTTTCTTTACTTCTTGTCTTGTTACAAAATACTTTTTAAGTATCTCTTAAAATAAGAATCACATTTTCATGTTTTAAATTGAAAAGTAATGATAGGACCGAATAGTACGTACTAGAAGTGTCTTAGTTACTATTTATAGAGTATACAAAATCCTCTTTTTATCCATAATTTTTCAAATTTATACTACTACGCATGCACATCATGCCTTTTTATGGATAAAATTGATCTAATTAAAGTGTCAATTTTGCATCATCAGCATAGTCAACAAATATTCAATATTAATTTAGATTCAAAATTTATATTGAAAAACTGGTGATTTTAAACCATAAAATACATTAATTTAGATTGATGTTAAACATTTAAGAGTATCTTGCAATATGACATATATCATCATTTTTTTGAGAATTTTAAAAATCATTGGTCTAGGTCTTAGCTAATGTATTATGTTTTTTTAAAATACATGTTAAACTAATTATCACATTTTTAGCTTCAAAAAATTTTAATATTACTTTGCATTTCATTGTCATGTGTATGTCATGACGCTTCTTAATATACAAAGTTACTCTAAGCGCTCCTAGTGAAACGCGTCATTTCAAATTTCTTGTCAAATTTCGTAATTTCTACATTTTAAAAAAAAAAAAAAAACTCTCTTTGGTAGTATGTACTAATTCCGCATGTAAACTTTGACAAGTATGTATACTTATCACTTGTTTCTTAGCTTGGGAATTAATACATGAGAGAGTTAATTACTAACTCTTGTTACACCTTGTTGCCATTGAATATTACAAATTCTTATATGACACAGTCTCATGAAAATTTATTGTGAGACTGTCTACGTGGCAATACATTTTTCTTTTAAATTTATGTGGTGACACGTCCCATTTTTAGTTGGAACGTCTAAAGAGATGTTAGAATTGTAGAGAGAGAGAGAGAGACGGCGATGTTTGATGGCCACTTGTAACTGCTTTAGGATTTAGCAACTACTATACAAAATCACATATTACTACTAAAGCAGATAGATTTAAGTATTTTGATATTTATTTTTATTAAATAAGGTCTTCAATTTGAATTTTATAGATGGAGAAAATTTTAATGAAAAAATTTTACCCAGTGATAGGCTAATAATGTAATAGTAATTCAACAACTGTGACTAATATATCCTTTACAATATATAGATGAATTTTTTTTTTCACAAGGGTAAAATAAAACCAACACCACCGTTAGGCGTTTTTTATCATAAGAGTACATCCAACAACATTATATTCTCTGCAACAATTCATTTGAGATGAGGAGAGAAACAAAAATCAACTGAAATTGTCATAGTGATGAAGTGACCAAATTTCAATAGCCAATCTGCTACCATACTGGCTTCTCTAGAGATATGTTTTGTAATGATTTATAGACCCTGAGTCCTCGACTTGTAAATATCTTGAACAATGGCACAAATTTGCCAAAGAAAGAATCCAAGGATTCCCCTCAATGAACAGCTTGAATAACTATTTTGCTGTCACCATGATGTTTACACTAGATCGAATAAAAATATGTGGTCACCTCCTCTCCTTAAACAAATTTAAGTTGAAATTGTGGCGTTTTCACGGGTGAGACTCCTGTCCAGAGAATATTCACCGAATTAAACACTACGATTAGTAGGATATATATAGAATAAGATTTTCAGCCTTAATTTTATCCCCAACGTGCAGGCTATATATGTTCGAATAAATCTTTAATTCTTCTGTGCATTATCTGCGTGCCTTCACTCAATTTTCCGGCTTAGTATTTCACTAATTGGATCCCTTAATGAGTCCGTAATTGTGGCCATTAAAGAAGAAGCTTACTTGAATTCCAAGGATTTTTCGGCTGGGAAGATTACTGCTATCTAATGTGGGGTTAGTTCACTATTAGGTTAATTATTATTTGAAGGTTGAGCCCCGGTCATTTTTGTTGGACCCCCAGTTAGATTAGGAGTACCTAACAAGACTCGCCATTGGAGGAGGATGGAACTTCAGTTTAAAATCCTGGTCATTGGTTGCACATCTCCATCCCACGTAAGGAATTTTTCTGATGATAGGAATTGATCTCGTGATCTCGAGATCATCTAAAAAGTCAATTGTCAAACATCACTATGATTTGGAAGAAAGGTTATAATACACACGTATCATCTGGATATTAGGTGGATACTGAGTTTTTACACTATCTATTATGTGATGTTTGGTTAGATGCAATATAATGTCAATGTAATACAATCAAATTTGCAATGCAATTATAATTACTTAGACTTGTGGCAATTATAACTATAAGATAGTTCTTTTATTACAATACTCCCATATCACCAAATAAGGTAATAAAAATACAATGACAAACTGGTTTGCATTATAAAATTGATTACATCTAATCAAACATTACATTAGCGTACAAATTCAACACCCACAATATTATCAACCCTCACCTCGACATGTCATTCATACATATGTTGGCATATCATTTACAGTAAAATTTACACATAAAGTGACTCTTCAGCTCAAACCGAAGCCTCGATCTGCTAAAAGGAAGCGAAGCCATCTTTTGTTTCCATTACCTCACTACTAATTAAGGGGGTGTTCGGCAACAGCGTTTTGAGTAGCGTTTAGCGTTTTGACTAAGTCAATACACTCATCAAGTCATTTTTAGTGTTCGGTAATATAGTGTTTTGACTAGCGTTTCAAGTAGCGTTTAGCGTTTTAAGCAGCGTTTCTGAAAAGCTAATAGTATTAACGTTTGGCATTTAAAAGTAGCGTTTCATATTTTTTTGCCAAAAAATATCCTTATAAAATTTTATATTTGGAAATTATCTATATCCTTTTATGTCAATTTACATTAATCAGCTAAGTCAACAGCTAAATTTACCGAACATATTTATTCAACATCGCATCTAAACAGCTATCCGCTAACAGCTAAATTAGAAACGCTATCCGCTATCTAAACAGCTATCCGCTACCTGAACCGCTATCCGCTACTTGAACCGCTAATTTTGCCGAACAAGGCCTAAAACTTAATTAGATAATCTACAATCTACATCCACGTAGTTTTTTTTTTTTAATAAAAAAGAAACATTCTTGTCATCCAAATAATGATGGATCCTGGCAAATTAAAGGATCCCATCATTTGCTCTCCTATTAAGATTAAATTCACAACTACCTGAAACTGACATTTCTCGAGTTTTTAATCAAAAAAGTG
>NCQV01071584.1:10253-22500 GCA_002740545.1 Lophocereus schottii
AGAATAGATTTTTAAATCAAAAGATATTATTAATATCATTATATGGAAAAAAAAAATCCAAAACTATATTATACTTTTAGGAAAAAAAAGGGAAAGACGTAAACAATTAAAAAGAATTTTTTATTTTTTAATTTAAACAATTTAATGAGAAAAAGTTTTTCTTAGTTGCACGATCATTGCCTCCAGTGACCGAAGTGTCCAGTGAACGAAGCCCTGCGCCCACCGTCGCCGTCGTGGTCGCCACCCCTATGCCCACTATCGTCGTCGACACCACTTCCTTGCCACCGTTTTGGGTAGTAGCTTCTTTTAGTTATTTGGCACATTCTCAGTTTCTTGAATTTTCAAATTTAATTAGGTCAATTCATGATAGTAGTTCTTAATTGATTGTTGAATTCTACTTGCATATATATATTTTTCTTGAAGAAATTTGATGAAGTTTAGATTTCTTCATTCTAAATTTTGACAAATTTAGGTCAATTCATGATAGTAATTCTAGGGTTCTTCTTCCTATCAACTCATTAAACTTAGTTTGTGGATCAAAATCAATATATAGTTTGATTTCTTGGTCAAATTTGCTACTTTGTTTGATTAAATTCCTAATTTTGGTTTCTTAATGTTGTTATTTGTGGTTGAATTAGAAGTGTAGTTGTTAGAGTTTCAATGTCTCTATTTTTTGTTTTTGTTTAGTTTTCTCTGTTTTCTTATGTTGAAATTATTTGATGAATTATTGGTTGGAATTTTGCTGTTAAATTCTCCTTGATAATTGGTAGTGCATTTAGTAATGCATTCTAATCGCGCATGCTTATTCCAAAAATTGACATCTTTATATGTTTAGTGAAGTTGGTTTCGGTTTGGAATATGTTTCATTGTTTCTTGGTAATTTGTTTTCTTTCATTATTTTTGCTTTTATTATTTTTATCGCTGTTTTCTTCATAATGCACTAATTAGTATGGTGCATTTCTCTCCAATGAAATTATTTATTTTTGGGATTAGAACGTAAGATTAGTGTTTGTATTCATGTCAGATTTAATTATTACGACATTTTTCCTCATATTTTTCTTTTAAAAAACTACAGAATGTCACATCCAAACTTTGAGATGTATCACAAAGATTCAAATGGAGGGTCGGATAAAATTGCAAGCAATGATTTTTTGGACTTATTAATAGATGAATCGAATTGTAGGGAGTTTACTAGGAGTTGGATTGAAGGACAACAACCACCTAATCAAAGGGACTTCGGTGATGAAAGTATGTGGAATTCATTACTGATCATGATTATGATTCTGACGATAGTGGTTATGATAGCTTGGCTAACACACAACTAGATATTGATGGTGAAGAAGTAATTGATGCTCGAAAATTGCTTAGTGTGTTCAGGATGGACAAAAGAGCTTATAAACAGGAGGTTAGACAAATGCACCTTGCCTTGGACAAGGAGTTGCCCGCAAATAAAACTGATGTGTGGTGATTGGAGTGACAATGGTGATAGTTCTGACCATGAAGATCTCATAAATCATGATGAAAAAAGTAAGTTGTTTCCTACTTACAACCCCAATATTAGTGCTCAAAAGATAATTTTTGAAGTTGGACAAAAGTATTCCACCCATTTACCATTCAAGGATGCAATAAATTAAATGATTATGTGATTGTGATACTACAGATAGAAAAGAAAAATTACAGCCAAGTGTAGAGGGTCTAAAGGTAAGCAAAAATGTGGGTGGAAAATATATGCTTCTTGGTTGCATTCTGAAATGTCTTTCTATTTTTTGGAGAACTATGGAAGATAAGATGTATGGAGAATCGATTTTTTTGAGAATATTGCCAATGTTGAACTTCATTATGTGCCATGGTTGCAACTTTTATGTTCTGTTTTTTTTTTTTAAAGTAGTTAGGAAAGTTGAAAATTATTAACCCAAAAAAAAAACGAAAAATGGCCTTTTTATATAGGAAAAAATTAGCCGCATTAATAATGCTAATAATTTCAAAATATATTCTTTTATATAAACTACGCACTTACATTAGGTGTTTGAAATGTTTAGGCACTTAGATTAATTGTAAAAATATTTTAGGCACTTAAAGTTTACAAACCTAAAAGTTCAGATACCTATTTAACTAAAAACTCGACATTTCTGATATATGCATACTACAACAACATTTGATTAGGCCCTTTTTTGGACTAAGCAAGTTTTCTTTTCCTTTTTATTCCTGGTCATAAATAATTAACGTCTCATACATATACATGTATAACATCGGACTTTTCCTCGTCATACATAAATAAGTATCCTATGGTTGACAACCAAGCTAATTATCTACTCCATTAAATATTAGTAAACTTTATATAAATCAGGCTTGAAACAGGCGAGCAAGACATACAAACTCAAATAGCCCAATTAAAATCAATTATCCAATGGTACACAACGAATGCAGCGACCTACTTGCTTGTACAAGGGGCAATCTCACTTTTATATAATCCAACACACGCAGTTACATATGAATTACTTAGAAGGCTAAACACGTGTGCATAATTTATTAAATCTGGACAACAACAAACTAAAAATGAGCGACTGCATTGATACTAGAAGTCGAATGATTAATCTATTTTGAGGTTTCAAGATAATAGTCCTACAATGGCCCTGTTTGGTAAACAGCTGCTAGCTGTTTGTATTAGCTATTAGCTGTTAACTGTTTGAATTAGCTGTTAGCATTAGCTGTTTGAATTAGCTGTTTATGAAAGAAGTGTTTGGTAAAATTAGCTGTTTTTAACAAAGATATTCAGTAAAATTTCATTTGTGCCCTTACCTCCAAATTACTTTTTAATTAAAAATAATTTTTTCATTTACTAGTTATGTTATTTTCTTTCCAAAAGAAGTAAGTCGATGTCATATGTACAAATTAACTTTATTGATAAAATCTTAATTTGTTACTAGTTGTATATAATTTGTATTCTTATTAATCTTTTTTTTCTTTTCAATTTGTATATATCTATCTACATGATAATTATGTCTTAAAATATTATTTTGTTATTTGCTACATATTTTATTATTATGAATTGAAATTTATATATTCAAATGATTTAATCTTGAATAGATTAAATTTAAATAATAGACAATGTTAAATATCACTACAAAAGACTAATGGCATATGATGTAATTATTTCAAACTCTTGGATAGTTATGTCATTTTCACAAACAGTTATTCCCAAAAGGCTAATAAAAATAGCCTCTTGAGAAATAGTTTTTTGAGTCCAAACAGCTCTTCAACCAAACACCAATTTAACTATTTTGACTAGTTAAAACAGCTAAAACATCCCAAAAAACTCTTTTTTCCCTAAAAGCTCTTACAACTAAACACCCCCAATATGTGTTGCATTGCGTTAAGTTATAATTCGCCAAATCGTTTGGAATATAATTAGACATATCAGAAGTGAAATATCATCATCATCATTATGATTATTATTATCCAAACACCAAGCCGAGGACTACATGAATGTGGTACGTCGTCGTTGCGACTTGCAAATACCATCTATATGCAATGTATTGTTTATTTTAATTTTGTTGAACGCCAATCGCCTAACGAGCACCTGATTTGTTGGAGTATGAAAGTTGTCCTACATTGATAAAATGAAAGAATATGAAAGTGGATGTTGTAATCACGTTGATGAAATTAATGGGTTTGAATACGTATATAAGTTTGTAAGTTACTCTACCCATTGTCAATTGACTTTGGATTTAATATGTATATAAGCTTGTGACTAAACATGCACGGTCGGTGAAAGTTAGAGGGTCATTATTGGAAAAAAGAAAAAATAACTGTACTTCTGTTATAATTACCTCGCTAGAATTGATGTGGTTAAGTTGCCATCAATACTATTACAACATTAGTTGTACACATAATATGTCTCACGTGTCTTGTATGCAATCATGACTTTGGATTGATTCTGTCTTGATCTTTAGAAGTCGAGCTAACTATTTCTAATAAATAAACTTTAACAACGTGACATCATACAACTGAAAAAAAATTCCATGATTGATTTAGTTAATTTAATCGTCAATTTTCTTTAACTAATTTCAATTCATAAAGCTAGGGGTTTTTCTTGTATAAATGGAAAAATTCATTAATCGTTAATAACCTGCCAAATGACACTTACAACTTGGTAATTTATGAAAGGGAACATTTGAAGAACTATTTAGAGCGTGTTCGGCAACAACGTTTTGAATAGCGTTTAGCGCTTTGACTAAGTCAATACACTCATTAGGCAATTTTTAGTATTTGGTAACATAGTATTTTGACTAGCATTTAAAGTAGCGTTTAGCGTTTTAAGTAGCGTTTCTGAAAAACTAATAACATTAACGTTTTGCATTCAAAAGTAGCGTTTTATAGTTTTTTGCCAAAAAATATCCTTTAGAAATTTTATCTTTAAAAATTATCTATATCCTTTTATGTCAATTTACATTAATCAGCTGACTCAACAGCTAAATTTACCGAACACATTTATTTTAACTGCTCATCCAAACAGCTATCCGCTAACAGCTAAATTAGAAACGCTATCCACTACCTGAACCGCTATCTGCTACTTAAACCGCTAATTTTGCCGAACAGGGCCTTAAACTTTATAAATACAATTAAAGGTGTTGTGAATAATAACGAATTTAAATAATTGACAAACAGAAAAGGAGGGTTCGGTCGAAAATTGGAAGAGGGGGAGGGCAGTGAAGTACGAGGAAGAGTCAATGCCAACCTCAGCTCTAGACTGTCAATTTTAAATTTGCCCAAACAGAAATAATATGTGAGGTTGAAACTTGAAAGTGATGTATTTAATGTGTACGAGTGATAGTTTTGATTTTATATACACATACATATAATAAACAGAAAAAAAAAATAAAAATAATTAAGAAAGGAAAGACGCTAATCTAAGAGTGGGTACGTTACGTTGCCATAGATTTAGATTATGACTCATCACTCATATCATGTATCGAGTGGTACGTCTTTCTATTTAATTGCAAATTCTCTTTTATTTTGTCCTTTTTATTTTGATGTCAACCCCTCTCTCCATGCCTAGGCCTCCTAATATCACTACCAGATACTAACTTTTTAGAGGGAAAAAAATAAAATAAATTATGTGTTCTCTTGAATTTTCCATTTTCCATTTTCCATTTCCTCTTTATTTTTAATTTCTGATTTGAATTGTATTTGTTCCTCCCAATTTTGTGCAGGGGGTGACCACAACTCCACTGTCAATTTCTTTTTAATTATTGGGATATGTGAAAAAAAAGGGGATATATAAAGGTTTTTCACACCTTAAGAAGAGACAAAAGATCTCAAATTTGAAGTAAATCAAAAGGCGTTCCTCTATCACCATATATATATATATATATATATATATATGTATATATACACTTTCTATTCCTTTTTTTGTTGGAATAACTTCCCTAAAAGTAAATTTTGACAATTATGAAGGGACATGTTAACAATAATTAATTTTAATTAATTAATTTGAAGATCGATATAGCTAATGGAGAGATGCAACAATTAAAGTTAGTTATTCAGTGTTAATATATATATATACGGCTTGTTCTTAGTTTTTCCATCTTAGATTATTATCCCTTAAATTTCGTTCATATTGAACTTTCATGATATGAATTTTTTCATATTCAAATTTATTTAATTCCTTCCATTTCTCCAGTCTCTATGAGAAGAAAGTTGCCCACTTGTCCATGAAATGATGACCAGTTGCTTTGATGAGTGTGACTAGGGACAAGCATACTTGTTTTTAAGTTAGTCCAAAATAGGTGCTTACACACTACCCCCGCGGGGGGGGGGGGGGGAGTGTGGAAGAGAGAGGGGGGGCTCATAAATATGTATAGGCCCACCATGACTTGGATCTGAGTTAATTTTATCAATGTGCTTAATTGCTTAACATATGTGATCAGGATTATTAAAATCTCCTCTTACATATTGACGTTAAACCCTTAACCAACCATCTTCTAACATATGACAAGCGACATGTTTAGATATTAATTACTTAGTTAACTTGATTAACTTGGTTTCTAAGCCTTGATCAGAATACGTGATTAAACTTCTAGTTCTAGCTATCAAACCAATGACTTTTATTCAGTACTTGTTTAGTAATTGCAAATTAAATGAAAATTGCTCGCTCGTTTTTATCGACTTGAATTAATTATTCTTGGCTGAAAAACTTATTTAAGGCGCGCATATCTCGTAGTGTAAGATTACTTGTATCTAATTATATATGTAGATTTGTCTATTTTGAAGTTTCCAACAATAATGTATTGTGCTTGTCGTCATGCGCGCATACTGTTTGTAGTCCTAGCCAATCATTTTACATATGATTCTTTTTGCATATACAGTTACTAAAATTTTGTCCCCCATCAAGGCCTAACCTAATGTTAATTCCCATGCACGAGGCAGGATGAAGATGCATGCTAACTGATTTAATATTTTAGGGAACAACTTTACAATTTTTGGGAGGGAAAAGAAAGACAGGAGTATAACCCTAATTAATTCTGAAAGTGGGTCAATTTACTCATTCCAAGATGACATAAATTTAGAACCAGGGACCAACATATATTGTCGATCGGGGTATGCCTGGCTGCCTCCCTCACTCATGTCCCAGATCAGCTAATAATTCCACTTTCATCATTTTCCTCCATTTCTATATATGCAGTGACATCTTATATATATCCATCCTTCATAAGTTACTGATTTATTCTTATTCTCCCCGAATAAGACACAATTTAATCCCCCTAGCTCCCCACACCCCCACATTTTAAACTTTTTTTAGGTCCCCTATAATCAGTCTTTCTTTTTGTACAAGTGCTTGTAAAAGTAAGATTGTCTACATTGAATTTCTTCAAATCTTACGAAAGTGGAACCCATACTAGGAGTTGTTATTATTTTTCGACATTAAAGCTTTCTATATAAAAATTTCATTATTTACAAAGCTCGAATCTAAGATTTTACTTGAAAAGAAATAAAGCTAAACTACTCTAACTAACCTGTTTTAATATCGTAAACATGTTTAACACATAGTCTTCAGAACGATAATTTCTATTACTAATGCTAATAATAATGCGGGTGGGTTGGACCGGATTGGGCAAATAGTAAAAGCGATAATGCGGAGGTAATATATATCATACATCTAAGAGTGTGTACTCTCTCTTGTCACATATATATATATATATATATATATATATATATATATAGATATTCAATGTGTATTTATCATATAAATAATTTTTAATATGTGACATTAATGTGACTTGTAGGAGTTAATCTTCTTAAGAGTATGATATAGGCTTTGTAATGTGTGAGAGTGAGTGTTAGACAAATGTGGCAACTTTAGGGAATGGTCCCAAAAGGAAAAAGAGAAAATACAAGAAAAGATAGCACCCATTATTTTCTTAATTAAATAATGTGGGTATATATATCATTATCAATTTATCAGTTATCACCACTAACAATGGGAACCCCCACCCACAGCCCTATTATTCACTCATGAATATAAATGCCGTCCCTTAGCTTCTTCGTTCACCCAGATATTACTCATCAACCTTCTTTTGGCGTACATTTCCCAAGCATTATTTCCTCTTTTTTTTAAAAAAAAAAAAGCCATATCAATAAAATGATAGGTGTTAAAAAAATCCAATAAGGAAGGAGAAGCTAGGGGGCAGCAGGTGCCCATGGCCACGTGGAAATTGTGGTCCTGATGTTATTGGCGTCTCGCATGCGTCCTCCACTTGTGACGTGACAGCTGGTTAGCTACGTCCTAACTTTGGATCGAGATACAAATCCAAGGAGCTTATGTTAATTATACTTTTCAGCGTATGTATTTTTAATAGTCGAGTACTCAAATTAAAAATATATACGTGGTATACCGGAGGACGTGCTCTCATGTATTAACACATGACATAGGGTTGCCAAATTTATTAACGTGCGGGCAAATAGTAATATTTTTAGTAGACGAATAACAAGAAGCAAATCATTTGCAAGAACAGAATGGCGATATAGGGGCGTACAGATTATGTACTGGTTTTTTATGTCCATTACAAGAAACCTAACGAAGACAAGAAGCGAGAGCCGTTTAGCAGAAGCAACAATTTTTTTTTTTTTTTGGTGGAGGGTAAGTGAGGGCCTATCCTATTGGCCCCTATCGTCGAGGAATTCAATGGGTCTCAATAGGTAAAAGGCTTGTCAAAATCTAAACACGCAAAACCCATAAATCAAGGCTCACCCATAAACTCATGTATAAGACCCAAATTTCCCGCTATTTCGAATCTGGATAGGGAAGGTGGCCAAAGCACTCCTGACCACACAGGCAAGGAGCTCTCTGGAACAAAAGCAATCCTTCAATAAGACAAGCAAACATATATTCTACATTTCTTACAATTATTTAGGTATTAATTAGTCTAATTGATAAAACATATATTCTATAGTTCAAAAGGTTAATCTATTTATTAAAGCACTGAAGTACCTATATTTTCCAAATGTTTGTTTCCTCAAAAGCATTGAAAATGCAAACTAAATAAGGTAACCGAGACAATGCAAGTAGGGTGGGGCCCTTAGTGGCAGTTTCAAACGAAAGGAGCCATAGTAAGCGTGAGACGTTTTTGATATTTTACGTCATTGTAAAAATTTTAGAGGAACAGTGATCAAATAGCATCTTTCAATTCTTGTTTTTGAGTGACCGTTACACCTTGCTTTGAAAAATGCCTGGTTTTTGGGCGAAAGATCAACGCTTGATGACCGCCCCCCCAAAAAAAAAACCCGTCCTTACTAGCTAGTTTGTGCATCATATATAGTTGGACATTCCGCATCCATAATCCAAAGGGCCCTAGGAGACTCAGGGCTTGAGAATCATCGTTTTGTTAGGGATTTGTTATGTAGATTAAACATATTATATGAGCTATATAAGGTCGATTTGTTAGGGATTTTACT
Organism: Lophocereus schottii; assembly: GCA_002740545.1. NCBI lineage: Eukaryota > Viridiplantae > Streptophyta > Magnoliopsida > Caryophyllales > Cactaceae > Lophocereus > Lophocereus schottii. The sequence continues at coordinate 19,209 of NCQV01071584.1, forward strand.
GTTCTTTTCAGTTCACTATGAATTATAGTGTTAGATATTCTATATATCTACCATTAGGCCTGATAAATGGATCATTCGATTTAGTCTGGGTTAGGTACACTTCGGTAAGGGTTGGCTTCTAGTCAATTGATATTTACTCCAATAATCTTGTCATGCAAAAATGAGCACCTTTGTCAGAAATTTCGGATCGGGTATAATTTGATTCGGATCATTTCGGATTTTGGATCCACTTTTAGGCGAGACTACTTCAAAGGTTGAGTTGGGTATGGATTCGGATCATTCAGGTCGAGTTTTCAATCTCGAGTTAGTTTTAACAAGTATATTTATCATATCATCCTTTCGGGGGGGAACTATCGCGTAAGAATATGCTGTAACTTGACATTTTACTATCATACAAGAACATGCACTCACTATATTTGTTTGTTCAAGTATACAAGCAAATGTTGGATCAGTATTCTACCGTCAGTAATATGTTGTACTGAGGATGAAGCAATGTTCAACGTTGAAAGGAGGTCATCAATTAGATTCGATAATTTAGGAAGGTTATAACCCCAAAAATTAACTTAATTTTATACATTTTGCAAAACAATATGGTCAACACATGGCTTGTCGTGTGTAAAAAGTTTGAGGGAATGGCTGGGCTGTACACAATTTCCTCGTGGATGTTCGTTCTTCAATGCAATTTGGACAGCTTGAACTGTAATCACTAGTGGGTCAATGTTCTGGATTTGGCGTATATGACATTGGGCATTTGGGCCCTTGTTACCATTTCAATTATGTTATATTTGGAAACTTGGAACCATGGACACCACGCTGTGGAACTATTGACAAAAATGTCACCACTAGGCGTGCACAGGTTAGTGCAAACGGCCCGATTTTGTTAATGAGATTTTAGTGGAGTGATTAGTATTGAGGTATTATAGGTTTTAGGTTTGATTGTCATTTCTTTTATCGTACCGTGGTTCCTTTAAACTACACAATTTCAAAAAAAAAAAAGAAAAGATTTGACCCTCGTTTTTCTTAATTGCAGTCTCAAAATTTGAGTCTTGTGACTGAAACAATTTGATAGTAGGAAACTTTTGCCCCTGTATCAGCCAACAGTAGCTCGGAACAAAAAAGGAAAAAAAAACTACCGAGTTTCTTCTTCCACTTCCTCCTCTTTTTGTTTTTTTAATGGATATAGAGGTTGATATAAATCATATCATATATTTATATATATGAGTGGGTGCAAATTATGCGGTTATGGCATGTATTTCTAAAAAAATTATTCAGATTTTATTTATTTAAAAATAAAGATTAAAACAATATGTGATTTAAAGTTATCATAATGAATTATATTTTTCAGCTACTTCCATGAAGAGAAATAGAAAACAAATTGTTAATATGTTACTAATATTATTTCTAAAAATTTAAATCATAAGATTAATTATAATATATCTAAACATATTTGGCCTAAGATTTTGAAACAACCTGTACATAACACGGGTTCAGAGATTAGTGCTTTTTAAATAGAGCTAGCCTGTATAACAAATTTAAGATTCTTAGTACTTTACTAGTAGAATTAAATCACTTTTATCAATGAATTTCATTTTATGTACTTGCCTAGAACGCTGTATTTTCAAGTTGTAATTTTTACATGATTAATTTAGTCCCACCCGGGAGATTTGCTCTTGATATCAATACCCCTCCAACATTATTGATGGGATTGCGTTGTTGGTTGGCGAATTTATTAGAAAAGAAAAAATGGTTGGGATTGGACGAGTCGTTTGAAACTTCACATATTGCTGTCACTTCTTTCAATTTAGTGTATGAAGGTCGGTCGAAGATTTTGATTGCTCAATGGTGACATTAGCATCAAATGCAAGGGATTAATTAGCGAGCCTGCATAACTCTAATAGACAATTGGAAATCGAAAGATTAATTAAAGAGATTGACTCGATGAAATATAGTTCATTTAAGTGTGACCATAATAACAGCCGTTCTTAAATGGCCTATTAGTCACTCTAATTAACTGTTAATAGTCAACATAAAAACATTCGTCTCGTGATATGACTTATATGGGATGGTTTTACTTAAGACTTTTTATAAGAAAAAACATTAACCAAAATAATCAATTAAGTAATTGAACTAATTTTGGTTCATGTGTACGTTTTTTATAAACTCTTCATAAATGCTTAAGTAAATTAACATCCATACATAAGGAAATTCATTACATGTTTTTTAGATAATTTTACAATGTACAAACCTTATTTATCAACCACATGTTATGCGGAGAGAGCTTAAGGCACCATCAACCATTTGTTTCATAGCACACTAATAACTTGAGTTGAATCTAATTATGTCACACCACTTTTCTTCTCCCTTTTGCATATTTCCTTCTTCTCAAAAATGACTCTCCTTTTAAATTTAGGGTGCTCATAAAGTTATTCTATCTTTGTAATAAATGCTTTAGAAGACAAAAGGTTATGAATTAGGTCCATTTTGTTTTATTATGGCAGAACATAAAACTTAATATACAGTTGATGAAGTTTAATTTAGACTTTAGTAATTTGTCTGGATCAATGAGACCGTTTCACGAAATATTCTTATGAAACATATCGATACCACAATAACCAATTTACAAAAAAATAAGAAATGAAAATTTGTCGTCTCAGATCTCTCACTAATACTTGTTGTGAAGTGATATCATTCAAAGGTTTGCATCTCGCATATATACTTTTTTAGAACTTCATATTTTTTTTTAATGAATGAGTAAATTTAATTTTATGCACAGAATATAAAAAGATCCCACTTTAATTGCCTTCTCGGTCTTTCAAAAACCAAGTGTCTTAACGTCTATAATTATGTATTATGTATTAAATGAAGNNNACAACAACAACAACAACAACAACAACTCCCAGTGTGGGTTCCGCTTTCGCGGGGTCTGGTGAGATCCAGCTGTAAGCAACCTTAACCCTACCGGTATTTCTACCCATAGAGAGGTTGATTCCTTGAGACCCACAAAACAATTTTCTTTGAAAAAGGTTTATAGGGAAAACGAATGCAAACCAAAATCAGGGAGAGGAGAATGAGCCGGAGAGAGGAAGAGGAAAAAGGAGTAGAGGCATACCTCAATCCATCAGGGGCGCTCGATGCCGTCACATCCCAGGGAAGCAAGACCTTATAAATTAAAAATTGGCATGTCAGTGCAATTTCCATGGATTAATTAAGTCAAGGCCGTATTGAATCTTGTTAATTCGACATTGCAGTTGACCAAGTAGCACAAAACAAAATTCCACGGAAAACATGCAAT
>NCQV01071619.1:8445-19137 GCA_002740545.1 Lophocereus schottii
TCTTTTTGGTTCCTTGGTAAGGTGCTTTTAGGGTTGTTCATATCATGTTTAAAATCGTAAAAAAAAAAAAAAGAGTATATGATTTTTATAGTAAGTTCCATTCATCCCTTGCCTTTTAATTAGTCTTCTGGACATTTGTAATTGAATTTTCAAATTTTAGAGTTGCTTGAAAGCCTATACACAACCACCTTGCTCTCACTTCCATCTTTAAGGTAGAAACACGGACTTTCTCTCCAAAACCTCTCCTTAAGGGGCTTGGCTAGGTTTTATTGGATGCTAGAAGTAGTATTGATGGTCAAGGATGATTCAAGATCAATGTTTTATGGTTTTCTTGAGTGGTTGTATGACTTCATGCATGAAAAAGTTTGTTTTGGAGACACCAAAAAGTAGACTTGCACTGACCCAACTGCAGTGATTAAACTGTACTCATCTCCTAAGCGCAAAATCATGAAAACAATTTTGGAACGGTAGCTCTACCAATGCTGCTTACTAGGACATTTGAATCATTAATTTTGGATCTAAATGAGGGAGAAGTAAATTTTCTTCTGGGACTGCGCAATTCTGACAGGAAACTGACTAGGCTGAAAAATCTGGGTTTTTGAGATTCTGACAATTTGTGACCACTCATAAATGAAAAGTTGTAGTACACAGAAATAGCTTTTCAGATTATATTAGTACATTTCAATATGATAATTTTATGCAAAGTTATAGATCCCGCAAGTTTAGGTGAGAAACTGAACAGAAACTGCTCACCATCTCCAATTGGATTAAATCTTAACATTAGCTTTTAATTAATGAGTGAGTTTTTAAAAATTTACTTAAGTGCTGGTGAATCAGTCTTTGGGGCAATAACGTTAGTGAAGAAGTCTTAAGGATCTTATTTGACTTTTGAGTTAGAAAATATAGATTTTTTGGTGTAAGAACTTCCTTTTGTTAATATCATGACATTTTATTTTAACGTTTCGGTGCAATACTCTAGTTCGAGGTCAAGCTAGGTTCTTACATAGGTAATGTCTATGCCCTAAGTCCCCTTGGTTGCTCTTTTGAAATGATTTTGGATGTTTATGAATTGTTATATGACACTAGATGCCAAGGGAACCTTATATGTAAACCGTGAATTGCAACTTGCAATTCTATGATTTTATGAATGTGAAACGTCGTGTTGTGATTGAATGTTTTATTTGAGTAGTTCATTTTTTAAGTCGTTTTGCTGAGTAATAGAAGATTATTCGAGGTGGGCTGGCTTTCGGGAAGCCAAACAGATTATTCATAATGAAATCAGGGTAGGTTTACCTTTATATTGAGAAAGTTAGTCTTCCCGAGTTGTAGCATGCGGTTTTTAGGTACGTACCATTGTAAATGGTCGTATTCCCATATGGGCGTTGGTAACCCATAAGGTTGTTTGGCAGAAGGCCATAAGACCCTGTGGTGGGGTTGTTCGCTAACGAAATTGACATGTTTGGATTTTAATAATGGCCAATGTGGAAGTCTAAAGATCTTGAAATAGCTGGGAATCATTTTCAAACTGTTTGAATGTTCCCTCTCACCCTTAACTATTTGAAATGAATTTAAGTAGGTATTTATGGTTAGGGGTAGATGTTATTAAGCTCCGTTTCAGTGTTTGAAATGTTTGGTTTTCAGGTACTGATGTGCTGCATGGGGATGGGATTTGAGCGAGGCTGCATACATGTTCACATTAAATTTTTATTTGCATATATGTTCATATTTTTGCTGCATTAAATAGACTTAAGATTAGTAATAAAATGAATTAGAATTTTTAGGGCGTCACAGAGTGGTATTAGAGCTCTAGGTTCGACCTAGTAGCGCCCTTGGGGTACTACACCTTGAGCCAGAATCTTCAAATTTTATAGACACAGGAACGCTGGAGTGTGAGCATAGGTTAGATGGTAGGGTTACATGTATCCTTAAGTTGCATTAGGCACTTGTAAATTCTTTGTGTACTTCATAGGAAGATGAATATTAATCAACACTGTCACTGCCTAGGGCATAGGTGTTTCTACCAAAGAGTAGAAAATTCTACTAAAGAGTAGAAAAAAAAACCTGAAGATAGCATAGCTGACCACTTTTAACGAGTTAAAGAGGTCATACATAGGTACCTAGACTAGATGCCAAATAGTTGCCTAAGATTTCGAGAGACTCAAGCCTTCCTCTTGACCCTTCAAGGTGACCCATAGTGGCACTACCGAATGAATGAGTTTCACTCTAAGAATCAAGTGCCTGATGACATGAGGAGGTGTTGCTTATGTGATTGGAAGTCTATTGGAATGGACCTATCAGAGCTAGTTGAACGGTTATAAGATGTAGGCCCATACGATGAGGCGCTACCCCTACAACCTATGATGATACCCCACCACCTATGACGATACCCCACCACCTATGACTAATGATGATGTTGATAGTTCCACCACCACAAAACCCAAATCCTTTAGGGAGGAAGAGACTACAGAGGGGAATGATTTTGTAGAGTAGGAGGAAGACCCTGAAGAAGACCCCGGGGAAGACCCGGTAGAAGAGCGTGAGGAAGAAGAGTTTTAAGGAAAGGGTAACTGTAAGGGAACCAGCCTCAAAATTATCTGTGCCCACCTCAAACTCTGATGATTGGAGGAAGCGCAGTAGGACGTGTCAGAACGTTAGGGTAGGACTTTGGCTAGTAATTTCGCTTGAACTGTTTGCTGATTTTATATGATGTGTTTCCTCAATAACCTAGTATAGGGGACGACTTGGGTGGTGAACCTCAATAGTGTTACAAGTGTTAGTTGAGACTTTATTTGTTCTTTTTATAAACTTGGATCAGTATTGAATGCAATTCGGATTCATAGATAAATGGAAGGCATTGACTTGCTTGACTACCTATGTAACTTTGCATAACAGATTTAACTATATGATTCAATGCGTGATACATGTTTGATTCTATTTTTAATATGTATGGGCTTGTAAGCCCAAGGTCAAGTATTGTAGTATGTTGCGAGTAGGGGTAACTAGGCCCATGAAAGATGCTAAGGCATGTTGGTTATGCTCTTATACAATATTAGAGACCTATTAGGATGGAACCAAATATTATCCTACCGTTAGAACGAAAAGTCTAAATTTGTTTCACCCAGGATGTCTGACAACAATGAGGAATCTCACTACCAAGGACACGTTCAATGGCTGACTTGAGAAAGCAATTGGAGGTCCTGATAAGTCCTTCAAGTGCACCCTATTTTAAGGTCATTTTGTACCATTTGTAGGGAGAATTATATATTTTATGCTATATTATGCACTCCTTTTTCTATTTTAAGCTCGAGTATGGTTCTTTTCTATATTTTTCTTGTTTTCATATCATTTTACCCCAAAATTGACCCCTAAATGAGTGTAGTTTGGCCCTTCCATAGACGCCACTAAGTCAATATGCCTGTGAAAGGAAGAAAGAACAGAAGAATGTCAAGAAAGAGTTCACCATGGACTGGCCACAGTCCATGGTGAGTCCATAACTGCAAGTCTCTTTGTTTTCCTTTATTGTGGGGCTGAGGTTGATCGAGTTCTTCTTTAAATAGAGCTATTTTGTATCAAACTTGAGAGAGACGGCAAAAGAGAACTCCTTCTAATTTTTTCCATTCTTTTCCATTTTCTTAAGTTTAGTTTTAGATTTCTTAGTTAGTTTTGAGTTTAAGAGTAAAAGTTGTGAAGAAGTGCTTACTATTTTAGAGCCCTTATAAAGCTGGGAAACCCTTGAAGGATCTTTAATTGTGCTCAGTTTTCTTCTCTCAAACTTTATTTAGTTGTTGTTATTTTAAATATGTGTGAGTAGTCTTCTTAATCTGGTGATTGGTAGCCAAGTATTGATGTTAGAATCTCTAATTTTTATTTACTTGTGCTTGTTCTTATTCTTGATTTGAATTGGTCAAATTCTATCTTATTTGTGAGATTGTTATGAGTAAATTTTGGCTAAATTTACTTGCTAATTCCAAATATTTAAGTGAAGGACTGAAAGGTGAAACTTATTGTTTGACCGACAAGATAGGACTTGACTTAGCAACACTTGAGAAAGATTCGCTTGTTAAGAGGAACTTTAGCTATCAAAAATCCATAATTTATACTAAACAAGGACATTTGAAAGAATGATAATTGGTTAGTTTAGGTAATTCAGTTTATTTCTAAAGAAAAGATTGAATTCTAAATACGATTACAGCCCTTTCAATCTCCCAATATAGATCAAGTGCATGTTATATTCCATTTATCTACATCTTTACTGAGCGAAAGAAATCCCTAGATGTCTTAAATTTATTGAACTTTCCAATTAGATTATAGCGTTATTCAAACACCCAAGTGAAATTTGCTTGCTTAGCACTTTTATAGGACAAGACTAATACACTACAATGGGTCTCTAAAGGAATGATATCTTTTCTAAACTATAATAACCGTGCACTTGCAGGCAAGATCAACTTTTAGCGACGTTGTCAGGGAACGAATTTATGGATATTAAGTTAGCCCTAAGAAATTGACTAAGCATTTTTGTGATTCTTTCTTTTTCTTTATATTTTGCATTTGCGTTGGCAGTTTTGTTAGTAATTTTGTGGAATTTCTTTTTTATATACAAATTCCCTTTTCGTTTGAATTTGATCCAAAAATCAAAAGGACTTTTCACTCTAGGAGGAATAAATTAAGGGTACAAGAGCAAAGACTAAAGCCTTAAACAGTTTCTTCATCGATGGCTGGAATACGAGGTATCCAAAGAAGGACACTTCGGGATTTTGTTACCCCAAGAGCCCAAGGCATTTCCTCGACCTTCGCTCGGCCAACCGTAGAAGGGAACAATTTTGAGCTCAAACTAGACCTTATATCAATGGTGCAGCAATCCGAATTCGGAGACACCCCGCTAGAAGATCCAAACTTACACCTCTAGATCTTTTCAGAGGTGTGCGACACATTAAAGTGCAATAGAGTTTCCACCAATGCCATCCACTTGCGCCTATTTCCTCCTTCACTAGGGATAAGGTGAGGGCGTCGCTTCACTTGTTGCCTTTAGGATGCATCATGACATCGGACGACCATGCAAAAGTTTTTCTTACTAAGTTCTTTCCTATGAGTAAGACAGCAAGCCTGTAGAATCAAATCACTACCATCTCTCAAAAGAAAGATGAGACGCTCTATAAAGCCTCGGAATGATTCTAGGACCTTATACGATTATACCCTCACCATGGTCTTCAAAGGTGGATGATCATGCGAATATTCTATAATGGAGTTACTCTACCATTAAGATCTTTTATTGATACGGTAGCAGGAGATACTCTTATGAACAAAACTGAAGATGAAGCATATAATCTTATAGAAGAGATGACTCTTAACAATTTCCAATTGTGATCTGACAGAACCTAACCCAATTGGGTTAGAGGCAAGTAGGAATTAGATGCTATTTCTATACTTTCTTCTAAGGTTGATGCTATGTCTCAAAAATTAGAGTGCTTGAATGTTAATTCTATCAGTTAAAGTACCCTTTCCCCATCATGTGACATATGTGGGTTAGTTGATCATTTGACTGTGCATTGTCAAGTGGGTAGTCCTTTTACCCAAGATGTAAGTGACCAAGTCAACTATGTGAACAACTATAACCTTAAACCAATAAATGATCCTTTCTATGGCACATATCATCTTGGTTCGAGAAATCACTCTAATTTCTCCTATAAGTCTAATGCCTCACTCGTAGCCCAAATGAATTTTAGACCACACCTAGATTTTAAAGACCATCCTATCCTCAACAAGCACCTCAAAAATCCAACTTAAAGACTATGATGGAGAATATGCTTTCAGCACAACAAAAACAAGATGAGTACATTAAGTAATTGGCCTCTAAGGTTGATGTGCTTACTACTCACAATAAGATGTTGGAAGATCAAGTTGCTCAACAAGCTACCTCTTCATCTACACCCCCGAGTAGACTGCCTCGTAAACCCTAGTGTGACCCCCGCGAGCAGTGTAACTATGTTACCATGAACGAAGGAACAGTGGATTCTGAGGACATGAAGCTTGAGGAGGGTAAAGAGGTGATCATGGCTGAGTAAGGAGAAAAATGATTAGGGTGAGGTCATAATGTTTAGAGAAAAAGGCAGTCTCTAGTTCCCTTAAGTCTTTCCCCCTAAGCTTTCTAACTAAGGTAGCTTTTTTATCCCCTGCATAACAGGAAAAGGGAAGATTGATAGAGCCCTATGTGACCTTGGTGTAAGTGTTAGTTTGACACCCCACTCTATGTTCTGTAAGCTTCATTTGGGACCATTAAAACTAGCACCCTTTTCACTCCAATTAGCGGATGGTTCCAAAACACAACTTTCAGGTACATTGGAGGATGTGCCTGTAAAAATAGGAGATTTATGGGTTCATGAAGATTTTATCATTGCTAATATGACTCAGACTGACGATAGTAAGGCTATTCTATGGAGACCCTTTTCAGCTACTTCAGTTACATCATTAATGTAAAAGGGGGCAAATAACATTTGAAGTGGGAGGTGTTATGCTACATTTTGTTTTATGGAAGATAAAATTTTTTCCCCAATTCTTTCCTCTCTAATGTACTTCACCTTTCTCCTGAAATTTAGATGGAGGATGATTGGGGTTGTCCTAACCCTTCTAATTTTGATTGGGTTTCAACTAAGGATCCTGACCAGGTTATGTTAAGGTGGAGTTTACTACTTCTATGTCACCTAGCATACCCGAGTTAAGAATATGCTCCTAATGAGTCTTCTGTGAGTGACTACAGCATGTTCGCTGAATTAATTCTTTCCTTACCTCCTATTGAAGGAGTTGATTTGGATTTTGATCTTGGGATAGAGTATGAAGATAGTGGCCCATCTGATGGAGCCCTATATCAATTTGTTTTGTATACTGATAGTACACTTTGGTGCAATTTAATGATGAAGGACCTCCAACCTGAGTGTTTGAGGTGGTACCTTCAGCTAAAAGACTTCAATTTCATGGTTTATGATAAAAATGGAACATATATTGTGAGGGAGTCCAATACCCATACTTTCATTGAGCCCGAACCAAAATACAAGAAAGGTCGAGCTCCCGGCCTTAAACAAGCGTTTCTTGGGAGGCAACCCAAGTTTTTATTTTTCTTTCCCTTTTTAATGTTCTTTTTCGACTGTGTTTTGTGCTTTTGCTATTTAGGACCTCCACCAGAAAATCAATAAAATAATAAAAAAAGGGTAATAAAAACAACAAAGGGTAATAAGAGTTTTTTTTTAGAACCTCCACGAACACCATTGTGGTTCCCACCCACAGTCCGTGAAAGCCCCAAAAAAACCAAAAACAAAAAAAAAACAACAAAAACCCCAAAAAAATGAGCCTATAAATCCTGTGATGATGAGTCTTTAGACTAAGTGGCTTTCTTTTGCTTATTTTGACCCTTTTTGTTAGGCCCATTTGTGAATAAAATGCTTCTTTATGAGTTTTTGAACAATGCTTCATCTTTTGACCATCAAGTTGGATATGAATTGATTGCTTAATGATTCTTGATATGACTATTTGGCATATGAAATTCAAGCTAGATGAGCTTCGTCCTATGAGATTTTGAGCTTGAATAGACTAATTCATCATTTTAGTCTCATATTTCCTTTCATATGTGACTCTCCCTAGATTTCAAGTCTCTAGAACTTGCTTTGACTCTTCTTTAAGATCAAATTTATCATGCATATTTAGGTAACATGATTAAGGCATTCTCTACTTTTATGGGCTACATTGACCAAATAGTCACCCTTATATGAATGATTTATCCCTTACTACCCCTTTGAGCCTTTGTTTTGTTTATTGATGAGAACCTATATTATCTTCCTTGGCCACTCACATGTCTTATCCTTTTAGCTAAGCCTATATAGCTTCATAGGTGATTGAGACTAGTTTGTGGATAATAACATTTTATGGATATTGTCATTTGGTTGGATGTGATAAGGGATTCATGTTCTATTTTCCCTTCAAGTCAATTGGGTTATGTTTAGTGAGTTGCAAGAAAGTGTTGAAAAGTGCATAGTTTCCTTTACCATGATCCTCCTCTCTTATGGTTGTCCAGAAAAGAAAGAAAAAAACTGGAAAAAAAAAAACAAACAAACAAACCACACCAAAGGTGTTTTAAAAAAAAATGTGTTGAAAAAAACAGAAGAAAAGAAAAAAAATACAAACAAAAAAAGAAAAAAATTGATGAAATAGAAGGATTTGGCATTAGTTTTATATTTTTAAGCACTTTCTCATGTAATCTCACTGGGAATGTTGTTGATATTTTGAGATGTATAGGCTTGAGGAATATGTTTTAGTTTCTGAGATGATGGTTTATGCTCTTAGTCTTTGGCTTTTAGCCCTACAACTTCCAAAATATTTGTTCCCTCCTACCCTTTACCTAATTGCCCAACTGCAACCCTTTAAAAGTCCTCATGATTGCCTTGTGTGTTTTCATTGTTGTGGTGGCGGCTTAGAGAGTCTTATCAAGCTTATGGTTTATCTGGTTTATGAAATGAGATTTGAGAGAACCGCATTTTACTTTAAACCATGAATGATGAGCACCTCATCCCTAAAGAGAGCTTTCATTGGTTCTTCTAGCTCTCCTTATTATAATATGCCAATATGATTGTTTAATTTAATTTGAGTCATTGGTTTAATATTTGATGTGATGGTTCTTACTTTTATTTCAAAATTTCCTTCTTTTATCTGTTTGTAAAAATTTTAATCACTTTTGGGCTGAAGTTCTTGGGTTGATTTTGTCATTGATATTGTTAATGATATCTGCCTGAGGAAGTATATTCATTTTTAGCCTCAGTTTCGTAGCTACTTGGGGACAAGAAACGGTTTAAGCATGGGAGAGTTAGATAAGTCTTAAACTGTACTCCATTTTGAAGTCATTTTGCACCATTTTTAGGGAGAGTTATGTATCTTATGCTATATTATGCACTTATTTTTTTGTTTTATGCTCAGATATGGTTCTTTTCTGTGTTTTGTTGGTTATTGGACCATTTTTCCCCACATTTAATCCCTAAATGAGTGTAGCTTGACCCTCATGGACTCCCCCCAAGTCACTATGCCTATGAAAGGAAGAAAGAACAGAAGAATGTCCCGATAGAGCTCACCACGGATCAGCCACGGTCCATGGTGATTCCATAATTGCAAGTCTTTTTGTTTTCCTTTATCGTGCGGCTAGGATTGATCGAGTTCTTCTTTAAATAGATCCATTTCATAGTAGATTTAAGAGAGACAACAAAAGAGAACTACTATTATCTAATCTTTTCCATTCTTTTCCATTTTCTTAAGTTTAGTTTTAGATTTCTTAGTTAGTTTTGAGTTTAAGAGTAAATTTTGAAGAAGTGCTTGCTGTTTTGGAACCCTTGCAAAGCTGGGAAACCCTTGGAGGATATCCAATTGTGCTAAGTTTTCTTCTCTCAAAATTTGTTTAGTTTTCGCTGTTTTAAATATGTGTGAGTAGTCTTCTTAATCTAGTGATTGCTAGCTAAGTGTTGATGTTAGAATTTCTAATTTTTATTTACTTGCGCTTGTTCTTGATTTGAATTTGTTGAATTCTATCTTGTGTGTGAGATTGTTGTGAGTGAATTTAGGCTAAATTTACTTGTTAATTCTAGATAGTTAAGTGAAGGACTGAAATATGAAACTTATTATTTGACCAAAAAGATAGGACTTGACTTAGCAGTACTTGAGAAAGATTTGCTTGTTAAGAGGAACTTTAGCCATCAAAAATCCATAACTTAGATAAACAAGGACATTTGAAGCAATGACAATTGGTTAGTCTAGGTAATTTAGTCTATTTCGAAAGAAAAGATTAAATTCTAAATACAATTACACCCCTTTCAATATGCCAATATAGATCAAGTGCATGTTATATTCCATTGATCTGCATCTTTACTGGGCAAAACAAATCCCTAGATGTCTTAAATTTATTGAATTTTCTAATTAGATTATAGCATTATTCAAACACTCAATTGAAATTTTCTTGCTTAGTACTTTTATAGGACAAAACTCAATATACTATAATTGGTCTCTGTGGGAACAATATCTTTACTAAACTACAACACCCGTGCTCTTACATGCAAGATCGGGCCCTTCATCCTGGAGATAGGGGCACCTCGACTAGTGTTGTGGGAGAAAACCCTACACCTACTGGGGCTAACCTGACCAACCTGTTACTCATCAAGCAGTTAGAGAACTAGGACGAGCAGCTAGGTAAGCCAAGGGAGAGGAAGTAAAACAAAGATAAATATAACAGTTCCAACCTATTCAACAAGCTAATGAACCACCACCGACCCACCTATATAATGGGGCAGCTAACCTGCAAGCCTTTGAGAAATGGATATGTGACATGGAGAAATTATTTGATGTGCCCAAATACATAAAGAGCGGGATTTGTTGGGTTCTACCTCAAAGGGCAAGCAGACTTATGGTGAACCACGGTGAAGGAGAAGCAGAATGAGCATGAATTCAGATGGACATAGTTCAAGGAGCTCATAAAGAACCGCTTCTACCCTATATCCCTTTAGAAGGCAAAGGAAAAGGAGTTCCTTGAATTAGAGCAGGCAAGGATGAGTGTTGTCCAATATGCTTCCAAGTTGATGGAGCTATCTCATTTTGCCTCAGCCTATATGGTGAATGAAATTCTCAAGATGATCCAATTCGAGTTCGAGTTAAACCATAAGCTGAAGG
>NCQV01071624.1:9922-39359 GCA_002740545.1 Lophocereus schottii
TTTGGGCCCCACTTTGTAATTCGAGTTTCATTTACCGTAACAATTTCGGAAAAATTGATAGCGGGGCTTGATAATTATAGTTTAAGAGATTAAATCATTTTTCATAACATTTCAAAAATTTGATTTCGAGCTTCAGAAAATTAAAGTTAAATTAATCGCACTCGGTTTAATCTTCTTTCCGAACCTGAGCTCGTTTAAGGCCAATTTCGACCCAACAAGTCTTTACCTTATTTGTTTAGCTAATTACCATTAATTAGGCCTAATTACCATTAGTAAAAGTATATTTTGAGGTCAATTTGCAGCCAAGTATATTTGCTTCATTCTCAACCAAGTAAACAAACTTTGGGTCATTTCATCCAAGTAAGCAAACTAGATTATCACAGCTCTCATTTCTCTCTCTTCCCTCTCCTCCATGGCAGCCTTGGCCACCAGCCACCACCATGGCCACTAGCTCCACCACCACAGCCACTAGCAACCTGCCTAATCACCACCCTCACTCCTACAAACATCTAACCTCAACTGTATTCCCTTTTTCAAGCATCAAAGTCAGGTAAATCCTAGTCTAATCATGTTTAAATTTGGCTTTTTATGTTGGATTGATTTTGGATCATGTTATCTTGATATAAACAAGTATTGTTTTGATGTTTTGGTTGTTGATTATGCTTGAAAGCAAGTAATGATTGAAGTTGTTCATGTTCATGCAAGTTTAGGGTGTGATGATGGATTTTGATTGTTTTAAATGACATTTTGTGATCTTTGACATTGGTAATGAATATCAAGATATTTATACTGGTTTATATAAGTTAAAGAGTGATTTTAGTGGGTGATATGTGAACAAAAGATTGAAAAATGTGATTATTGAGTAGTAAACAGACCTGAAACAGGGGTCACTTCGGGAGAAAACTGGTATTAATTGGCACATCAAAAATTCATGAATTCTGGTGTAGTTATAGCTTAATGAGTCATATTTGAATAGGCTCTGTAATTACTCAATTTCGAGTTGTGTAGACAAAGTTATGACCAATTTACTAAAGACTGCGCAAAATTCATTGAAACTGGGAACAAATTGAAGCAAGGAAATTTATGAAAAAACTGGTATTGATTAGCTCATTGAAAAATTGTGATTTTTGATGTGTGGATAGGTCAATGCGGTATCTTACAAATGCCTTTTGAATCACCTTAATCCAAGTTCTGAGGAAAAAGTTATGCTTATTTTGCTACGACTGCGCAGATTGGACTGAAGTTGTGTACAGTTGTGTTCTAGCCCAATTTTAGGTCCTTACTATGTGAATACCTCAATGAAAGTTTTAGAGGACTTTGTGATATTTTCATATTAGCGTTTTAAATCTCAATTGGAGGTCGGGAGTGAAATACATGGATTTTCTAAAGTAGACCATCAAACGGTAATATGGCGGAAGAAAGAAATCGTGATATTTAGAAATATTATCAGAAGTTTCTATATAATTATGAGTATTGCAAGGAAATTACAAGGTTTAGTGAGTTTAACAAGTTTGATTAGTACATAGAAGCTTATTTATGTTAGAAAACCGAGTTAAATGAGTATGAAAATGAAATTTGAGAAGTGGGCAGAGTAATGACTAAAATTACTGTCTATTGGACTCAGCTAGGTTATTTGAGCTTTTATGAACCTTACAACACCTCTTCTGACATTAAGCCTTCTATTATCTATTTTAGAAGCATTACACTTTCCATTATCCATTTTGAAAATATCAGAAACCCAGATTTCAGTTATATCAATTAAAATCTTTTCATTATCACCTCAATCATTCCAATTTGGTCTATTTTGTTTCAGTTTTTTGTATTTCAAGTTCAATAACCCTAATTGATTTATTTTTCAAATCATTTTGTTGTAGCTTATCTTAGATTGAATTATTGGAATTGTGGAAGCTTTTTAATTAATCAATTTCCATTAAAGCTATAAATTACGGGAGTAAATATTATTTACTAACTGCATTTACCTATAATTACATTTCTTTAATAGAATCGGGGCCTACTCTATCGTTTCCATTATACATAAGTATTATCAAGTAAAATATCATTTTAAAGACTTCAGGTACGTTCATTGCTTGTATCTTTAGAAATCAGAGTGTATTTATCAAAGTTATCATGTTTCAGTAAGTACATCAATGAATCAGTTTACACAGTGATTTATCATTTAATTGGTGACCTCGCCAGTTATCATCTATGGGGCATTCGCCCTTCAGTTACCCATGCGGCTTCAGGCCAGGTGCCCCGATCGGCTTGGCAGGTGTGCACCTATTCATAGATTGTAACAGCATCAAGGGGTTCTGTATCAGATAATAATTAGCAATGCAGTATTATATTCATCTCATTCCCTGTTTTGATCTTAAATGAATTATAAGGTGGGCCTAACTAGCGTTCTAATGATCATTTAACAATACAGGAATGCATGTACTGAGCTTTGACTCACAGTTCGAAATGTTTTTCATGTTTTGTTTTAGGTAAATGCTCAGAGAATTGTCTTCATGCTGGTAAATCAGCGGAAGAGAATAAGTTGAGCAAGGGAATCTGGATGGATCAACACTGATATAGTGTATGCATATTTTTAGAGTTGTATATTGAAATCTTTAGTTGATGGAGATGCGGATTACATGGTGAATTGTTTTTATTATACTATAAAAGCCTTAAGTTGGTTAACAGTTGATTATATATGGATTGATCAGGTGTGTATGTGTATGATTGAAGCTATGCTTACTGTGTTATTTATAGCACTCATGTTTCAAGTCTTGTCCTTTTGGACGGTGGTAATGCTCCTATCATTGGGTTGTCTAGATTATGATTAAGGGATTTATTAAGGTTTGGGGGCGTTACAATTACGATAGTAGTCGATGCAGTCTACCTACCATTTGTTAAACCATCTTTCTCGAACGTGAGAATTTATTTTTTCTTGAATATCATACGAACGTCTTAGGTGGTTTATTTGTAATTTTAAAAGATTGAACATTTGTACCATTAGATAAGCAGAAGACAACATATCAAAGCGTGATCTACTTTGTTTATGAAATTTCAAAATATTCATAAGGATTCTACTGGAAGGAGAAACCCATTCTAGCAATGATGGCATTTCATTTTGAATTTCCACCTTTTTCAGCAGGAGTTCTACTCTGATGATCGCCATCGACGAGTACTTGAGTTAAACTATCTACGTGAGAGTTCTTTGATCCATGTGTATGTTTAATAGAGAACGAAAACTGGTTAAGCCATAATTATGCTAGAGTAGCCCTTACGCGTGCATATTTCATAAATTCTTTTTCACAAAACCAAGTATTTCTTTGTAATCAGTTCAAATAAGAAAACGTTTTGGGGATAAAAAAGATTAGCTTTTCAATTCCCTTTATTATAGCAAAGATTTCTTTTTCCATCGTGGGATAGTTACAATCTACCTTCATTAGAACTTTCACTATAATATTCGCAGAGTTTTTCTCCTTCTTTAATTTTCAGTGCCACACCCCAACGCTCATAGCTGGCTTCTGTCTCAAGCATTAAATCATCTCTTTCATTAGGCAAATCAAGAACATGAAGATTTTTGCACATCTTTTTGAAGTTTTGAACAATCGTCAAATCGCTAGGGATCCATGTCTAACTTACTTATTTCTTAGAGTTTTTGCTGCAATGGTTCTCTCAATTTAGCTAGGTCTTTAATGAAATTCGAAGTATAGGTAGGACATCCAGGAAACCTTTTCAATTGCTTCCTGTCTTTAATCTTTTCAGAGAAAAGGTTTTATTTTTCTAGAATATGCTTTTGTGGGATGATTTATCTAGCTTTTATCTCTAGATCTAAAAGCTTGACTTCTTGTTTAGTATAAATGAACTTGTTCTTACCAAGAATAATTCAATGCAACTTTGGTGATAGCTAGGGCATCATCTTTGGTCAGTTCTATGGTCTTGGAAAAGACAAGGATATTATCGATGTGGACTAGATAACAGTGATTAAGATCTTTGAAGATATTATCCAATCTTCTTTGTAATATTAGTAGTGCATTTTTAAGGCCAAATGGCATTGCTGTCTACTCATAATGTCGTTCAGAGGAGTTGAAAGCAGTTAAAGGAATGCTTTCTTCACCCATGTTTATCTACTAGTATCCGCTTTTGCAATCCATTTTTAGAACTAAGAGGCTTATTAAATTCTAATGAAAAGGACTATTGTGTTTGGATTATAATAACCATTAAAGACAGTATTATCATTAAGCTTTTGTAATTGATTACCATTCTAGCTTTTCCCCTTTTTTCTTCAGCATGATTTCTTACTATAAAGGCAGGACCGACATGAGCACTCATGCTATTTCTAATTAGTCCCTTATCTAGAAATTTCTTGATTTGTTCATCAAATTCTTGGATATCCTGGTGTGCATACACCATTTGTGTGACTCGAATAATGGTATTGGGATTTAACAAAGTAGTCTTTGTAAATATCTTGTCTTTATCCCAAGATTTTAGAAGATTATCAAGGTAGAGTTCTTTGCATAGTTACTCCAATAATCTTCTCTTTAATGGATAGCTCAAGTGGTGAGATTGTTAGTGCTATCTTATATTGTAGATGTATTACCTTCTCACCATGCTGACTGCATGTGAACTCAATATTCTGATGAGTGTAAACTTTATTTAGGGACTGAGTGACCATTCCTTGTGAATATTATTTGGTTTGCTCTGTGTGCATGGAGAATATAGTCTCTGAAAGTTATTTCCAATAATCATATTATGGGAGGGTTGGTCAGTTGCCCATAGGACTAGTATAATGCATCGAACTCCTCCTATTTCTATTTATAAACCTTCTATGGCCTCATTGTGGCTCATTATGTTATTTTCAGATATCCTTACTTGTAGAGGATTCTTGGCTTTCTTCCACATAAATTCTGAAAATAATGATCTTTTGCTAAAATAGACAATACAACCACTATCTATGTAGCCTACAATCTATATTTATTATATCCCTCTAAGCATGCATTTATTAGGATATAGATGTTATTTCGATTTGTGTTGGTTGACTTCATAGCATATCTCTATAGTCACATTTTTTACTAATTTATTCTTATAGATTGACTCACTAACAGTTCTTGTTTTGTACCCAATGACTTTTCTATATAGACTTATACTTCGGTCTACATTGTGTCTTGCATATTTAAAACTCATTTTACTCATGTCACTGATCATGCTAATTGTATCATCTTCTTTAATCTCTTCTTTAGCTGATGAAGACCCTTCTTCCCATTCTGATCTTATAATCATGCTTCTTAATAATTGGGGTTTAATGATACTTTTAGCATTTTTATCATTTTTTATTATGTTCTTCTTATTGATTTTTGTAGGATTGGCAAAGTTAGGTATCCTTGACCTATCAATTTTATGTCCTCTGGGTTGTTATCGTTTGAGTTTTTTGCATTAGAGTTAGATTCTCAAACTTTTCTACCTCTATCCTTGTTGTTTTAGTCTTTATGTCTTTGATATTATCTAATTTATATATTATCATCTAATTTATATATTTTCTTTCAAACTATCCTCAATGAATAACCTCCTCTTTTTATATCCATTCCAATTGTTTTTATCTAAAGAGATAGGAAGTTCTCAACAAATTCATATTTTTTCCAGATCGATAATTGAATCCTACTTATCCACTACATAAATTAGTCTTAATCCATGTGATAATTTGGTTATTAATTTCCTATGCTTGATATCACATAGCAAACCATAAAGATCAATATCTTTATCATAATATTATGAAAGAGCAATTTGAACTTGGACAATGCCAACATGGATATACTTGTACTTTTTGTCTTTGTTATGCTTAAGAATATTTTCCTAATTACTAAGATTAACTTCTCTCACATGATACTCATAGTTTTTATTTCTAAATCTCCTTCCATCATTTCGCTTATTTACTTACTCTTCAATTGAAAGATAGATTCTTTACATGTCATGTCTTTCTGAATTATAAGAAGGACATAATATCCTTTGACATCTTCATTCTCATTATCTATAATAAATTCTTCTCCTTGAAGATCCCCAAGGCTAATTGAGCTACTTTCCGTCATATGACTACCATCTTCATATTCATCTTCCAAAATAATTTTAACAATTCCCTTGTCATTTTTCAAGGCTAAGTCTAGTGTCTATTCCTCACTAAGCTCATAATAACCTAGATTACACAAAGTTTCAATAAGTTTGTTATTTTTTCTATTTTTGCATTCGTTTTCATAATGGCCTACTTCTACACATGCCCAACACTTACAATTATTTTTACTGGCAAGACAACAAGTGACTTTTGTAAAAAAATCTTCCTTTTTTAGGATTTGGTTTGTTATAATATTTTCTTTTATATTTCTCCTCCCTTTGCTTATGAAAGCTCTTTTTCTTATAGCATTCTCTTTTTCTTCTCCTTCTCCTTTCAGGTTTCTTTCGCCATTGGTCAAAAGAATCCCAACAAGCTAGAAATTACTTCTTTATTTTCTTTTGCTTTTGGAGATCCATACATTGATTATTGACCCATTTTGTTAAATAAGATAGTCTTGTACCAAGGGTATCACATCTGCTTTCTCAAGCCATGCAATATATTTTTCATAGAGTTGATCAGATATGACAATTTACCATAAAACATACCAAGGTTGTTTTTATTATGTCCAATTTGGTAATAACATTAACTAAATTTAGTAATATAATTATCAAGTTATCTCATACCCCAAAGCTCTATGTTATTAATTTTTCTTTGCCATTTTCTAGCTTTTTCTTTGGAATTAAGTTTAGCTTTGATAAACTCACTTTCGATTTCCTTACATAAATTTTTGAACACTCCACCGAGTGTTTCCATCATTCGTAATGCATTTTTACCATCCTCTTTTAATGAATCATGTTAGTTAGTTACAATTGTAGAAAAACTATGTTTGATATAGTTTAGGAAATTCCAGCAGTCTATATAACATTTGAGTTTAGGACACCATTAATACCTCTTTTCTAATTCTCAAATATTTCTTCTATATTACAAGGTCCATCGATGTTTATGATGTGCCTTATTTGGCTAATTGGGGGAAGGCCAATTTCTTCAAAGGACATAATTTTCCTTAGGATAAAACCAAAGGAAAAGTTAGTTGTACGTCCTGCTGGAACGTATTTAGGTATCATAAAATGAGTATTTCTTCTAGAAGGCTCACCAAATTTTTCAGGTTTGGGAACGACATTGGTAACTAGATTAGACTCGATTTCATCTATGTTAAGTCCTGCTCCAACCTTATTGATTTTGCCATCAAATACCATTTTTCATACTTTTTTATTAAGTTTCTTTCTAACTTCTTCTAAAGGAACTACATTAAGATCCTCTAGTTTAATAAGGTTTATCTACTAATGTATTTTTTCTTCTAACTGGACATTATTTGTCTCTTCATTATTATCAGATAATACATCTTGTTTATCAGCTATTATACCATGATTTTGCTCAATTCTTCCAAAATTTTGTTCTTTATCAAACAGATTCTGTAATTCTTCAAGATTATATTGCTTATACTACATGCTCTTCTTCTTTCTTTTCCTTTTTAGATGATTTTTAGCTGATTTTTCTTCTCTTTTTTATATTTTTATATCATGAAAAGGATATTGATTTTTGTTTTCTGGGTTTTGGAAATGATATTTATGCTGAAATAGAGTAGTAATGCTTAAAGTGGATTTTGCACTATGTCTAATTTCGTTAACTAAGGAAAAATAGATTACAGATAATTGGTTCTTAATCTCCTCGGCTTTAGTTTTAATTTTTGCTAATTCTACTTTTGACTGTAAAACTGTATCAATGATATAGTTTAATTAAGGTGCTACTGAAGTGGTTCCTTCTGGTGAGTATACAATACATGAATAATTAATGGCATGACATGCAGGTTATGATTCAAGCATTAATTAATCATTGATTAGGTTAATTATATTAATTATTTTTGGTGACCTGACTCTGCTACCAAATGAAAGAGGGCCCCCGAGTAGTACTTATGAGAGAAATTTACACATGCAGAAAATTAAAATTTTGAAAAGTAAGTTTTTAAGGATTTGAGTTAAAACTACAAATATTAAAAGTTTAGGGCGAAAAATGAAAATAAAAATAGTAGATATATCCCTCAAAATAGTTTCCATATAATATTGGCCCTTTTAAATTTATTTTAACAACATGATCCCCTAATTATGATTTCCACATAAAGTAGGGTATCTGGCTATAATATTTTGGCATATTTATGTGCTATTCGTGTTGATTAATTGTTTTTAGTTAATCAATTATCCTAAGACAACTAATCACCCTATCATTGTGGTAGCATGATTAGGAAGACTTTTGTCCAGATCCTCATCATCATCATACCTTTAGAAACAAGTATAGTGTCAACTAAATAGTTGCATTCACTTGGGGATTACTGCAAATGGAACATCACATCTCAAGCCATTGAATCAATTTATTCACTCGGATCTTTAATCTTCAAAACCGCTTAAATGATTAATACAAAACTTTTCAATTTTATCTAGTGTTTTAGCTAATAAATACCTTAAAAAGGGCTTTAGCTATATTCATTTCAGATTACTTCAAGTACCTATTAAAGCATTAACTAAATTAGGAATTGATACACCTGTCTCCTTAGGTTTAAGGGATGACAACTTAAAAACCTATAAAAATTACTCTTTGTGATGGATATGCTAATGAACTCAACTCACAATCAAAGAAATGCAAGGAATAGCTAAGAACAATATGAACTCAACTTTGAGTTTAAGGGAATCTGAAATGAAATAGGGAATGAAAGATAGAACTAATCTTGATTCTTGGATATAGAAACATCACGAAGATTAAGTTTAGGGCCTTGAATCTTAATTAGGATACATAAACACCACCTAATTAGGAATGAAGACTCATTTGATCACTACCTAACTTGGCCTAAGCTCGGATAAGCAAGTAAGAGTTTCGGTTTGTTTAAGGAGCAAAGCTCTCTTTCTTATTTAATGCAATATGCAATCTGATTACAAAATGAGGCCCCTAAGGCCTTATACTCATGAATACTTGCTTCCTAGTAAGATTATGAGGTTTCTTCAAGGTTAGAAAACCTCTTAATCTAGCTTAAAACCGGCTAAACTAATGCTTACAAATCAGCAAAGTACAAAGCTTGCTTAGTCATATTAATTACGATCCATGCGTCTAGTTAACCTTGACGTTTAAGCCTAAACTCATTAATAAGCAAATAAGTAAGCAACAAGAGAGCTGGCTGCACATGTAAGAAAGAGAAGATTACTGCTGGTCCTTTTTACTTTACAGCAAGCCAATAGGAACGCTCTTGCCTTTTCTTCCTTGTTTCTTATTAGTTTTGCTTGTGGCTAAGCTGAAAGGCTTATGATTGTGTCCCAACTTCCTTTAACTGTCTAATAATGCCGCTTGGACTTGATTGGATGTCAAAAGAAGAGAAACCACCAAATGCACTAATCGGACAGTACTAGGCAAATTGCAAGCTGTTTTAGGCGCCATATTGCTCATCCAAAAAGTGAGTATGATTTGGATTTCTTTCCATGGGGGGAAACCTTAGGATGTATAATAACTCCCTATAATGAGAAATTAGGTTTAAAACATCATTTCTTAGTTAAAATCCTCAACTAAACCAAACCGGGTAGAACCAAGCTCAAACCAGCACAGTTTACAATATGGACCTGGTTCTTCAATATGCACTTAACTTAACTTGATTTTCTTGGTTGGACCAGGTGTGTAACATCTTGGGGAACCAAAATATGCAAAACTTATAGACTTAAACCTCACAAAGGCCTAAGTAATTAGGAACATAAAACGGGGCTTTAAATCTACTTTAAACCCGGATGAACCTGTTTGCTCTCCTTGCAAAATGTGAGTCACCTTTGGACTTTGGAAGGTGAATTGAGACTTCGTGGATCTATTTGAGCATCCTCATTGGACTAGCCAGATGGGACCCCATCACCTTGCAATGATCCAATCAAATGTTTGCAATGATCTAATTAAATGTTTGCGATGACCAAATCATTTTGTTGATCTTATCGATCACTGAATTTAGTGATTGATAAATTCAAAGAACTTCTAAAAAACTTTGCAGATACTTATTGAGTTTATTTCATATTACTATCTTCTCAATTAAATTATATAATTCAAGTCTTTATTATTCCTTCCAGAAAGGAAGACAGTACTCATTCAAGTTTGTGTTGAAGAATCAGCCACTTATGTCCCAAAAGGCTAAAGTGGAATCAAATTACCATATCTCAAGAATTCATTGTGTTAAATCTTTGGCCCCCTAGGAATATTGTTATTAGGGAAATCTCTCACATTTCAGAAACCCTTAACTGAAGACGTTTACTTCGGTTTAGTTTGTTTTATGAGCCTTTGAGACCAAGTACTAGTCCAGACTTTCGGTCAGCTAGATCATTAATTTCATCATTCATCCACAAATAGAGGTCCGCATATTAGTGGAATAATTGATAAAACCCCTCTATTTGAAGTCCTATGTAACAATACTCAATCTGAAGAATGTTGCATGTAGCCTACCTTTTCTCAAATGAAAACTCCATCGGAATTAAATGAAATTAAGAGTCAAGTTTCAAGTTAATAAAATTCATCTCAATTAAGAATTTTACCAAGACTAAAATCACCCGCAGAGACTGGTTCTTTTCTAAATTATCTAATGATATGCAGAAATTACTCAAAACTCTTTAGTACAATCATTTAGCCAAAATTAAAGAAAATATACCTTTCCTTGATTAACTAAATACCAATATGAAAGAACACTATATTGCTATTCTAGGCTATCATCCATCAATTTGTGCTACAAATATGGCACAATCCCATTACAAAACAATCAACATTCTTTTTTCATTCTTCGCTGAACACCATATCTATTCTTGTATCCAAGGATGACTCTGTCATAAGCAATCTTTTCAAAACCATTGGGCGGGAGATAGGGAAAAATATTCCTAGAACCTTAAAAAATAATAGATAAAACATGTAAAATCATTGAACAAAATAATTATTCTAGTCAAATATCACATACCATGGCTATCCAGCCAGATTCAATAACAACCAATTAGGGGAAAATTCTAGCAATTATCTACTCAAATCTGCCAAAGTTAAGAAATATCCTTAACATAATTTACCACATTTATTCAATCCTTTTAGCATACCCATTAAGAAATTCCTTCTATTCCCATAGTAAACTTGTGAAACAACAACAAGAAAGAAACCACATTATTTCAAAAAATTATCCATGCTCGTGAAAAGTTTGAAAAATCTACATCACCAAAACAAACATTTTGTATTTGTAAACCATCCTATGACAATTAACCTAAGAATTTAGATCCAAAATCTAATCCCTTGGATAAATCAAATCTTATTTAAATTATCAAAAAGAATTTCAAAAGACTTCCAAAATTAAAAGCTCATTTATCATAAGATGTTAAATTCAAAACGGAAGATATCCAGGAAAGCAACATGCTTAAATATGGCAAAAACTAGGCATATGACTAATAAAAAGAAAAAATTATGCACAAAAAATCTTAAAATTTGAGAAGAAATGTTCAAAGACACTTCTACTCAACCGAGACACCCCAACTCTTATAAAAATCAAGGAAAATAATATTATGACTGTGAATCCATGTCAATCATTGATCGAACTGAATTTAGAAAATGCTATGTTTATCTTCAAAAATTAAAAGTAATTTTGAGCTAAAAAAATAACACTGTTTGACAGCGGTGTCGATCGAAAATGCGTTAAAGAAAAATTAATTCCATCTCAATATTATAAAAGAGCAAAAGAACAACTACTTAGCACTAATGAAACTCCACTACAAATTGAATACAAATTATCAAATGCATATATTTGTAATAAAGAATATTGTTTCAACAATTCATTTATTCTAGTTAAAAAGATAACACAAGAAGTTATTCGTCATATTCCTTTTATTGCTTAAATCTATCCATTCAAGGTAAACCTAGATGACATGCATACTAATATCATGGGACATACTATTTCTTTCAAATTCATTATCCCAGAGGATTCAACTCTTTCCAAGCAAATTAATATGATTAAATTCAATAATATATGGTGAAAAAGTAGTGAAAAAACTATTCTAAAGCAAGAAAAAAAATTCAAATAATAAGGAGACTTGATACTATACAAAAGGGTAAAGAATGTATAATTAAACTATTAAGAGATATTGATAATAGATTACCAAATTCAATATGGAAAAACAATAACGAACCTATAGAGCACATAGATTATGTCTTTCAAGTTATGCAAGCTCTGGCCTTTTAGGAAAAGACTAAAGAAGTTCGTGACTTACTAAACGAAGTGCAAATATTAGTTTATTTAGAAAAATACTGAAAACAAAGCCCTGAAGAAGTTTAAAAAGATTTGTCAAACTATGAGATAATATAACAATAATTCACTTCAAAATCTTTCATTTCAAATTCATTCTTTTGCATAGTTCATATGCATACTGAAATAGACATCTGCATCTATGATTGCTTCGCCCACTTGAATATATATGCATCAAAAATCGAAAGCAATATCTTATTCATTATCCTTGAGCAATTAAGATAGAATCCATATGAGAGGACTAAAGTCGACCTCAATGCACAAAAGTTTGTTAAAGAATTTAAAAACGTCAAAACTAGTTTTCAAAATAGTACTCAAAATTCTGTTCTAAAGGACATTATTTTCTGTCTTCAATTTTATTATTAAAAAGTTTTTCACATGATTTGCCCCGAACTTATTTTCTTAGGAGTAAATTAAAACATTAAAATAATCTCACTTCAATTTGTCCATCCCTAATGGAACCCAACCTAGGTAGAGGTAAGCAAATTTGAACATATATTCTTACCATTCAAAAATTTACTATCAAACCCAAGAGTCAGGCTAAACTCAAGCTCATCAAAAATCATAATTCAAAGCCAATATAAAAGTCTCATTGAACTTCCACCTGTTGCATATAGTTAAGTTGTGAAATCCACTATTTATATTCCTTAGAAACCTCAAACTTCTCAATTACAAGTTTTGTCCAAGTCCCAATTGCAATCCTCCTACTCTTCGACATCAAAATTTGAATTTATAAACTTTACTCATTTTCATGAAATAGAACTCATTCAAACTCTAAAACCTCAAACTTCAACCTTCTTCTTTAGCTAGGCAAGTCTCTGTCTTGAAGTAGATACACTCAAAAATCAAAGATTTTATGAACTTATCCTATTTGACACCAAATCTACTCGGATCAAGTATATTAAACATAACAAAGCAAAAGTTCTTTATTCCAAGTGTAGAAATCTCAAGATTTATTAAGTTCTGGAAAAAATTCAATTTTAACCAGAAATGCAATCTAGATCAAATTCAGAAGTATTTGAAGCACCACAGAAAGTAGGTCATGATCAATCCCTCAACACCAGCCAAGAATGATGACAATCGTCCTTCATCGAGCTCATCCAAAGGTTCAAAGAAGAAAGCTACATTCAAAAAGTTCACGCAATGGTCAGTGCAACAAAGTGATGATGATAGCATTTCATTGACTGAGTCCTACTCCGATCTATTAGGGGGACAATGTACTCAGGATCCATATGAAATTTAATTATGATCAACAGACTCGGCAGACATTTTTCCCAATAAAGCAGTTACAAATTCAACACCTACTTATAGCCCCTATCAAGCAATTTGGTAATGCTAGCAGCATATTATAAGTATTCAAGGACATTCTTCACATGAAGTACTGTTGAGATGCCTCAATAACTTTAACTTTTTATTGTTCAAGTGTCAAAAATAATATCGTTTTAATTTTTCAATAATTCAATTTACTGTCCATGCTACTTTTGGGCCTATATAAAAGTTCCAATGTTGTAATGCAACACACAAGTTCTGTTTTCGAAAAACTTTCTATCCTAACGTCTTTCTACTTTCCTTCGGCTCTCTACTTTCTGCCTCTAACTACTCCCCTGCTGTTTATCAATCAATAATAGTAAGTTCATATTTAAATTAGTGTTCATTACTATGCATTAATGTTCATTCACGTTTCATATTTCATTTTGATTTTCAAGTTACTATTCATTACTGTTTACTCATTTACATTTCATTTACTCTTATTTCTATTCATTTACTATTCAAGTGACAATTTGTTTTATATTCATTGTTTATATTTTAAATTCGTTGTTTATGCTTTAACATATAAATTTCAAAATTAAAATTAAAATTAAAATTTATATATTTATATCTTAAAATGTAAACTATGCTTTCAAAAGTTGAACAATGAATAAAAAATAAAGGAATATTGGACTATAATATACTGTACTTTGGGGGTATTGGACAATAATACTCTCAACTTTGAACTTGGACATCCGTGCACCACACTATGTGCCTATTTACTATGTTTATACCAAGAATGACTTTAAAGATGTTTTTAGTTGCTAATGTAAGTGCATATTCAACATATGTCATTGCATACACTTGAAAATTCTTGAATTTTAGACATATGTAATTGCAAACCATTGAAAAATTGTTGCATTACATTGATAAAAATACATCGAAACTATATTTTGGTATATAAATAGTAAATAGACCCTAGTGTGGTGCACGGACATCCAAGTTCAAAGTTGGGATTATTATTGTCCAACATGCCCAAAGTACAATATATCTTCGTCGAATATTCCAAAAATAAACTGTCATGTGAACGATAATTGATCAGAAATTCAAGTAAATGAGTGAATAGTAATGATTAGTAACTTGAAATTGAAATAGGAAATGTAAATGAATAGTAATGCATAGTAATAAATAGTAACTTTGATTTGAACCTACTATTATTGATTGATGAGCAGTAGAGGAACTTATGATCTACATTACAACCTTGGAGCCTTTATATAGGCCCAAAAAATAGCATGAACAATAAATTAAGTTATTAAAACAATAAAATAATATTGTTTCTGACACTTGAACAGTGAAAATATAGAATTATTGAAGTATCTTCGGTAGTGCTTCACGTGAAGACTATCCTTAACTACTTGTAATATGCTACTAGTGTTACTAAATAAAGTGACAAGGGCTATCCCAGATGTTGAATTTGTAATTACTTCATTAGGTAAAATGTCTACCAAGTCTTATGCTCAGACTTGTGGGTCCTAAGCGCATTGTCCCCCCAACGGTCAAAGTAGAACTCAGTTAGTGAAACGTTGTTGTCATAGCTTTGTTGCTCTTACCAGTGGTTGAGTTTTTTTGAATGTAGCTTTCTTCTTTAAACATTTGGCTGAGCTCAATAAAGGACGCTTGTCATCTTTCTTGGCTGGTGTTGAGGGATTGTCCATGACCTGCTTTGTGTGATGATTTAAATACCTTTGAATTTGATCAAGATTATAGTCAAAATTGAATTTTTTCCAAAGCTTGAATTTGAATTCACAGACTGTGGAGACATAGGGATTGTTAAGATGAATCTTGTGATATTTTAAATTCCAATAGAGAATCCAAGGAACCCCAAACTCCATTGAATGTATAATTTCATTTAACACTTTGAATGATTTTCGCTGCTTCATAAGAACTTGAAAACCATGAACTGTTGATGAAGGCAATAAGTCCGATTTGAGTATAAAGTATGACCACCATTCAAAGAACCAATTTTTAATATGTTGATATGAGACTCCTTCATCAAAGGAAATGAACCACAAACTTCCAAAGCTCCTATAATAGAAAGCTAAAAACCATGCCATTTTGTAATCAACGAAATTGAAATGTTAAGGTTAGGAATTGACTAATAACTTTTTGTATTCAAAGGGAGATTGGCCTAATTCCTTGGTTGATTAAATTTTGAGAATTTAAAATTTGAAATAAAGAGCTTTTGCTTTGTCATGTTTAATATGCTTGATTCGAGCAACTATGATATCAAGTAGGAGAAGTTTATAAAATCTGCAATTTTTTAAAGTGCATCTGCTTCATAAAGAGGGTTTCATCGCTAAAGAACAAGGTTAAATTTTGCAATTTTAATGTTTGAATGGGTTGTGTTCAAGAAAATGAGTGAGGTCATGAATTCAATTTTGCTTTTGAAAAGTAGGAATATTGAGGTTAGGGCTTGCCCAAAACTTATTATTGAGAAGTTTAAGGCTTATGAGGATTAAGAGCAGTGGATTTTGCAACTTGGCTACATGCTAGAGGTGAAAATTTAGTGAGACTTTCATGTTGATTTTGAATTTTGATTTTAGGATGAACTTGACTTTGAGTCTAGCCCTGGGCTTATTAGTAAGGTCTTAAATGATAAAAACATATGATTGAATTTGCTTACCTTTATCTTTGTTCAGTTCCATCTATAATAGAGAAATTGAAGAGAGGTTATTTTATAGGAATTTACTAGTGAGAAAATCAGTTGGGAGAAAGTCCTTTGAAAAATTTTTTAGTAATAAAACTAAAGACAAAAATAATATCCTTTAGAATAGAATTTTGAATATTATTTTGAAAACTAATTTTGAAGTTTGGAAATTCTTAATAAGCTTTTGTGAATTGAGGTCCGATTCAGTCCTGTCATATGATTTCTATCTTAATTGCTTAAGGATAGTGAATAAGGCACCACTTCCTATTTTTGATGCACATGTATGCAAGGTGAAGCAATCATAGACTTAAATATGTATTTGAGTATGCATATGAAATTATTGAAAACAATGAATTTAAAATGAATGATTTTGAAGGAAAATAAATGTTATATTATTTCATAGTTTGATAAATCTCTTTTAACTTCTTCAACGCTTTGTTTTGAATATTTTTCTTAATAAACTAATATTTGGACTCGCTTTAGTCAGCCATAAATTTCTTTAGTCTTTTCCTGAAGGGGTTTATTTCCAATATTTTTCTAAATAAACTAATAGTTTGATTATACCTTCATTAGCCTTTTGTATAGTATTAAGTCTCCTTATTATTTGAATTTTTTTCTTGGTTCAAAATGGGCTTTTCACTAGCTGTTCTCCATATATTATTCACTTTAGTAATAGTAATTTGCTTGGAAGAGTTGAATATTTTGGGATAATGAATTTTTGAAAGAAGTAGTTTGTCCCATAATATTTGCTTCAATTTTGATTTTCATAAGAGCCTTTTGATTGAGTAGAAATGTCTTTAAACATTTCGTCTTGCATTTTAGAAATGTTGTACGTAATTTTTTCTTTTTATTGGCCACATGGTAGGCATGTTGCTTTGTTGGATATCTTCCATTTTGAATTTGACTTCTCGGGATCTACAACGAATATTTTTAGATTTCTTGTTATGATAAATGAAGCTTTTAATTTTGGAATTCTTTAGAATTATTTTTGATAATTCAAATAAGATTTGATTTATCTAAGGGACTAGATTTTGGATCTAAATTCTTAGGTTGATTGTAGTAGGATGGTTTACAGGTATAAAGTGTTTGTTTTTGTGATGTGAATTTTTTTAACTTTTCGGGAGCATGTAAAATTTTCTAAAATAATTTGATTTCTTTCTTATTATTGTTTCCCAAATTTACTGTGAGAGTATAAGGAATTTCTTTAATGGGTTCCCTAAAAGGATTGAATAAAGGTGGTGAATTATTCCGAGACAATTTCTTGACTTTAGGGGATTCGAGTGGATAATAGCTAGAATTTGTCCGTAATTGGTATGTTATTGAATCTAACTAGAAGGACATGGTATGTAAATTTGACTAAAATAACTATTTTTTTAAAAAAATTTCGTGCTTCACCAAAATTTTTTTGAGTTTTTTATAATGATGCTAGATGTCTATTGAGCTCGCAAAAGTGATCTGTATGTCTTGATGATTTGGAGTTACATGTTAAATGACATGAATGAATTATAGAAACATTAATCATATGTGGTAAAGGTAGCATATTAATTGTATTGGGGTCCTTTGAGAGGGGCAAAGTATAATTCATAATCTCTTATGTAAAATAGAAGAGGTTCTTGAATCTTTCTAAGATAATTTGTATTTTGAGTGGGGTTAGAATTGACTGTGAACTGCATCTAGAATAAAGAAATTGAAGTAAGATCATTTAGCTTGAAGAAATTCTCTAGTGAAGAAGTTAGGAACGGAATTATTTTATCCCAATTAATGAATTAAGTATCCAAATTGAAAACTGAAAGTGTAGCTTGCCAATGAGCAAAACTTTGTTTTGAAACAAGATTTTGAACATCCTTCTTCAAAATTTCTTTTGCACTTTTGCAATCAATTCTTAATAAGAATTTTTTGTAAGACTGATGATCTGAAATTTTGAAATGCACAAGACAATGGATGAACGTCTTTTGTGATAGCAGAATAATTGAGTTGAGTTCCAATTTAGGCTCCACTATGGAACCATACTAATTGTTCAGGATTTAGGTCTAGAAGTTGCTTGAAAATTCCTCCATAGCCTATGTCTGACGCATTTGTTTCAACTATTATGAATGCCTAGGGATATGCTATGCCTAGATATAGAGAGCTTTGACTTTATTTTTAATGTATTTGACTATTTGACTATGCTCTTGAGACCATGCAGGAGTATTTTTCTAAAGCCTTTGAATAATGGTTTGTAAATTTTCTTAGTTTAGGGAAAAAAATCTACAACAAAATTAAAACAATAAAGAGATCTTTTCAATTGATTTTTATATTTGATTTCATCTGAAAATTTGTTTGTAAATTCAATAGATAATTGAATGGTTTTAATAGTACTATTAAAATTGTCATGACCTAAAAACCAAATTTTTGATCGAAATAATTTCATTTTTTTAGCAAAAACAACTAAGCCATTCTTCTAATGACATTGAAGAATGTTTTGAGGTGCTTAAAATGTTAATCTAAATTTTCTGAACAAATGAGAACATCATCAATATAAGCTATTGAAAATTATGAATTATCATTGAGTATATCATTCATAATTGTTGAAATTCATAAGGAGCATTCTTGTATCCAAATGACATCGCATTCCATTTATAGTGGTCAAATGGAACTATCAATGCAGGTTTATATCTATCCTTTTTCAGCAATTTGAATTTGCTAGAAACCAGATTTCACATTAAATTTTGAAAATGTCTTTGCATCATAAAATCTTCATAACAAATCTTTTTTGTTGCAAATTGGATATCTTATCAATTGAAGAAGTTTATTGAGTTGTTTGTAATTTATGACTAATCTAAAAACAATATGTTCTCTTTCAGCTTGATTGTTAAAACATAAAGCTACGTAACTTTAAGGAGATTTGAAGGGTCTATAAAGATTGAATCTCTTTTTTTATAAATTCTATTATCAATATATCTTAATAGTTTGACTATAGCATCTTTATCATTCTGTATAGTGTCAAGTCTCCTTATTATTTGAATTTGTCCTTGCTTTAGAATATTTTTCACTAGCTAATCTCCATATATTGTTGACTTAATCATATTAATTTACTTGGAAAAAGTTTAATCTTTTAGGATAATGAATTTAAAAGAAATAGTATGTCCTATAAAATTAGTATGAATACCATCTAGATCTGCCTTGAATGGATAGATTTAAGTAATAACAGGAATGCTAAGAATAACTTCTTGTCTTATATTTCAACTAGAATGAATGAATTTTAGAGATAATATCCTTTAGTACAGACATGAGCATTTGATAATTTATATTTCGTTTGTAGTAGAGTTCGATTAGCGCTAAGTAGTTGTTCTTTTACTCTTTCATAATATTGAGAAGGAATTAATTTTTCTTTAAGACAATTTTGGTTTGCACTAGTGTCAAGGAGTGCTATTGTTTTCAACTCAAAATTAACTTTAATGTTTAAAGTAACATAAATATACTATTATTTGAAATTGATTTGATCAATGATTCAAATGAATTCATCGTCAGAATTTGATTTTCTTTGATTTTTCATGAGAGTAGGAGTGTTTTGATTGAGAAGAAGTGCCTTTGAACAATTCTTCTTGATTTTTAGGATTGTTTGCACATAAATTTTCCTTCTATAGGTCATATGTCCGATTTTGCCGTATTTAAGACACCTTATTTTCCTAGATATCTTCCATTTTGAATTTAACTTCTCGGAATTTAAAATGGATATTTCTGAATTTCTCCTTATGATAAATGCTGCTCTTAATCTTGAAAGTCTATTGGAGTTATTTTTTATAATTTGAATAAGATTTAATTTATGTTAGGGACTAGATTTTGGATCTGAATTCTTAGGTTGACTGTTATAGGATTGTTTATAAATACAAATTGTTTGTTTTGGCGGTGTGGATTTTTCTAATTTTTCAAGAATGTGGAATTTTTTTAAAAATAATTTGGTTTCTTTCTTATTGTTGTTTCCAAACTTTACTGTGGGAATAAAAGGAATTCTTTAATGGGTATGCCAAAAGGATTGAACAAATGAGGAAAAATATTTTGGGGCAATTTCTCAACTTTGGGAGATTCGAGTGGATAATTATTAGAAATTTTCCCTAATTGGGTTGTTATTGAATCTAGCTAGGTATCCATGGTATGTAATATTTGATTTTTTTACACGATGATTTTGCATGTTTTATTGGAAAATTTTTGAATTTCTTGAGAATCTTTTTCTCTATCTCCCTCCTGGGTTTTTTTGAAGGGATTGCTAATGACAGGGTCATCTTTGTATATAGGAATAGATATGGTGCTTTGCGGATAATGAATAGAGTTTGTTGACTATTTTATAGTGGTATTATGCCATAACTTTGCTTGTCATTCATGGCACAAATTGATGGATAATAGTTTCAAATAGAAATCTGGTGTTTTTTTGGATAAGTATTTAGCTAATCAAAGAAAGGTACATTTTCTTTGATTTTAGCTAATTGTTTGTAATAAATATTTTTGAACAATTATTGCATGTCCTTAGAAAAAAGAGAAAAGATCCATTCTCTATATGGCTGAGTATAGTCTTAGAAAAATTATTTATTGAAATAAATTCTATTAACTTGAAATTCGACTCTTTGTAATTTTATTTAATTATGACAGAGTTCTTATTTAAGAAACGGTAGGTGACATGGAACGTTCATCGAACTGAGGATCGCTATCTACACTTCAGGTGGAGGGCTTCTATTAATTAACTTATCTAAGTCCTTAACAAGGATATCTATATATCATTAGGGGTTAATTAACCCTTTTTAGGTCAAATGATATATCCCTCGACTAATATGGGGGATTTAGCCTTGAATCATGATAAGGTTAACACTAGGTAGACACTTTGTACACACTTGACTTAAATTTGATTGAACACTTGAGTAGACACTTGGCTCTGATATCAAATGAGAAATAGGACCGGATATAAATTTTAATTTTGAAAATTATATCATAAACAATGAATGGTAAATCAAAATGGAATAATAACTGATAAATGAAATGAATAAAAGATGAATAGTAACACAGTGTGACTAGTGTAACATAGTAAGATGATTAGTGATTTGAATAATAACTTTAATGAAATTGTAAAAGAAGCATAGCAAATTGATTGATCAAAAACTTAATATTGATTGAGTAGTAATGGAGTAGTTACAAGCGAAAGGAAAGGCGAGGGAGGATTTTTAGAGAGAGGGGATGTATAGGAAAAGATAAAAGGAAAACATGTAGATAAGTCCTGCCTCGCATTGAAACTTTGGAGCCTTTGTATAGGCCCAAAGTAGCATGAACAGTAAATTGAAATTAATAATAAAATGATATTATTGAAGACACTTGAACGATGAAAAGACAAAATTATTGAAGCATCTTGAACGATAGTTGTATACAGCCATTGAATGGTGATGACTGACATGCTTGTCGAAATTTGACAGTCGCTCCTAGGAGCTAAGTGTAGAGGCTTGATGTAACAGCCCTACCCCTAAGGCTAAAGGTATTAGCAATTTCCTAAATTTCACAACGAAACGGACATAGTTTCGCCTAAAAATTGGCCATGTTTCAAACTTGTAGCCTTACATTTGGTACCTATAATAATTTTAAAAAAATAAGGATATATCCAACAACCTTGATGGCTACACATCGGAGACTACAACTCTACAAGTCACACGCTCCAAGTAAACAAATTAAGAAATTAAATAAAAGAAAGCAATGAAAGGTACAGCTTGACCGATCACACATCCGGAAGAATGGAATTTACATCATAACTAACTCCAACCAGACAAAAATGACTGACCATCTAGATGGTTAGCCCACATGGCCATTTAGAGTAGCCGTTAGACAATGTACACATCACACATAATTTTTATTTAATATCAACACATCCAGCATACATGACCATAGCTGAGCCTTAGAAAGACTCAAGAATAGGGGAAGGTAGGCTGTTGACACTTAGTTTAGCATTTAACATCAAAGGAATTAAATTAGGTTACCAACTTAAGCTCTTTTAGCATAAAAACACAAATAAAAATTAAAAAGGGGTAAAATTCTTACTTGAACCAAGTGGAACCAATGTAAAACTCATTTCACACAAAAAAATATAATTTCTGATCTAGTAAAAGTCCTTTCAAAGAGTACTTGCACTTTTTCAGATCTTTGCACTGATAAAATTCAGAATAAAACTCATTTCACATGAAGAAGATCATTTCTGATTTATAAAACTCATTTCACATAAAGAAGGTCGTTTCTGATTTAATTGAAGTCTTTTCAAAGAGTACTTGCACTTCTTTAAATCTTTGTGCTAACATAATTCAGAAACAGGTAGTTTCCAGTACATAATAGTAGGAAAATCACTTTTTGAGCATTTAAGAAAATCAGTTCTAGAGCATTTGATTCACAAGATAGTGCTCTCTTTAAATGAGTAATATAATTACAACCTTTTTGTATCCTAGGGGCGTGTTGTAGTCAATGAACTCTTACCTTCGTCAGGGAGGAACAATTAGGGTTCCTACTTATGGTTCTACTCCCTAGAAATTTGGAGTTCTCGTAAACTAAGTCTGCTCCCCAAATTGAGTCCATACAATTAAGACACTCCCTGTAGCCCAAAACATTTCAATTATGTCACTCGATTTTAAACCTAAAGAAGTGTTAAAAGTTTTAAAATTATGCTTTAATTGCATTATCGTCAAAATAAAATGGATAGTCTAACAACCATCATTGACCATAAAACTTAGAGGAAATTGCCATATTAGCAAAATGCGCATAATACTTCCCGAGCACTCTTTTAAACACATTGCAAGCGTGTTTATTTATAACCCGAATTGCTTTCCAACAGGTCGTTTAAACGACCACCAGAAACAATAAAGGAATCACTTTAAACTCGAACCAACTTGTTAAAGTAAGTGAGACATTGCTTTGGTCAATGCAGCAAATCAAGAGATCCTTAAGCTAGACACTTGAGGAACTCAACCAATTAAAGTCTCATGTAAAAATGGTCAGGCCTGTTTAAGGTGAATCAAGCAAGGTTCAACCACATAAAAATCATAGTTCACAAACAATTGAATAAGAGGCCTTTAAATGCACAAGCAACCTTGAATAGTTAAGATCGCAACAATTTGGCATGAAATTCAACCCATGACACATAGACACACCTATAACATATAAGCCAATGAAAAGGGAGGCAAGGCTAAATTGGGGCAGCCACTACCAAGTTCACAAAACAGCCTGTTGTTGAACCATTCAACTACCTCTTCATGTCCTGCTTTGCTCTTAACCTCACGCAATATACCTATCCCCCCAAATTAGAATATGGCCACACATACTGACGACAACATATCAAACATCTCTAGCCAATTACAAAAGCACAGACAAGGACATTACATTCATGGCACAAACATATCACCATCCTCTATTTCCCTTGCTCAGTTAGTTAGCCTCCCTCCCTACCACAGCACCCAAAAATAATCCTGCATGGTAGAACTAACATAATTAAATAGTCAAGCACATTAAGAGTAAATTCAAATCCCTCCTATGTCGAGGTACATTGTATCCACATGCATTGATAATAGTTGAAACAAATGTGTCAAATATAGACTAAGAAGGAATTCTCAAGCGATGTCTAGATCCAAATTCTGAGCAATTACTAAGGTTCCATATTAGAGCCTGGACTAGACCTTAACTCAATTATTCTACTATTAAAAAAGAAGTTTTATCTGTTGTCTTGTGCAATTCAAAATTTCAAGATGATTTACATTACAAAATATTCTTATTAAGATTTGATTGCAAAAGCACAAAAGAAGTTTTGTCAAAAGATGTTCAAAATATTGCATCAAAACAAATTTTTGTATGCTTTCAGTTTTCAATTTTGATATTGAATTCATTGATGGGGACAAAATTGCCTTCCTGACTCCTTCACCAAAGAATTTCTTTAAGCTATATGATCCTACTTTAATTTCTTTATTCTAGGCGAAGTCCACATTCAATTGCACCCCCACTCAAAATCCAAACTGCCTCAGAAACATTCAAAAACCTCTTCTATTTTACATCAAAGATCATAAATTATACTTTACTCCTCTAAAAGGATCTTGATATAATAAATATGCTATCTTTATCGCATATAATCGATGGTTTTGCAATTCATTAACATCCTTTTACACATACCTCTAAATCATCAAGGCCTACAAAACTCTTTTGCAAGACCTATATGACCATCCAGTACTCATTGTTACACCTACTAGTTAATGAAAACCATCGATTTTTATGGCTAGTATATAACAAACTATTTGTAACTATTTGATTAGTATGTCATTCAATTTTTTCAATGGTTTATTCTAGGCGTGCGCAACTGTCCCGCTGATGAGCATGCATTCTTTTACTCATTAAAATCGCCCCAGCCTAGCTTTATAGAACATCATACTCTCATACCATCAGCTTGCATTGAGGACAACACTTCTACTATATTATAAGAGTATTCAAGACGACACTCCAATACCACAAGCTTTTATTCAAAATTAACCATATTATGTTAGACCTACCCTTCCTGATTATCAGCTTGAAAGCAAGAAATCATTAATTCAGTATACTTATGATGGAAATACTATTTATGAGTGGAATATAGATGGAAAGTTCGAATCTGAATTTGCCAATACTCTTCATGTAATGTGAATTGAGCTTAATATATTGCAAGAGGAGTTCCTGCTAAAGATGCTGCAAATCTCTTTGTTTTTGGCTTCACAAGTCAACTAAAAATTTGGAAGGATAATATTCTTACCAACTAGGATGGAAAGAATATCTTATACCATCTACTTCAAAGTTCAATTGAAACCATTCAAGATCCATAAACCTCTGAGATCAAGCAAGTAATTATCTATAAGTCCAATGTGGTAGAATACCTTATTTATACCATATACATGTACTTCATAGGAAATACTGAAAAATTGACCTCTTCCCATTTAGAAATAATTCCAAATCTTAAATGCCCAAGTTTAAGCGATTACAAATGGTATAGGGATACGTTTCTTACCTATGTCCTACAACGAAAAGATGCCAATGAGAATTACTCGAAAGAATTCATCTCTAGATTACCAACTTCATTTTCCCAAAGGATAAGATGAAGTTTAAAACATCATTGTGGTTTAACAAAAATCCCGTGGTATAATTTAACCTATTGTCACCTATTTAGCGTTATTAAAAAAGAAGGATTAGCACTTTGAACTAAACTAAGGATTACGAAAAGAAACTATTTTAAAATGAGCTTGAATAATTTGTTGAACATTTTGGTTATTCGAAAATTAAAGCTTCTTCATCTAAAAAGAAAAATTTTATTAAAAGATCTCCAAAAAATTATCCCAAAAAATTTGAAACTTAAAATACATACCATCAAAACCCCAAGAAAACTTATAAAGGTAACGTTTCTAATAAAAAGAAAAATATACCAAACTGCCTCAGACACAAGTCATTACTTGTTATAAACATCTTCAAAAGTTAATAAGTGTCCGTTAAAGGAGAAAATTATGCAACTTGAAGATCAAAAAATTTTAAGAAATAATGCTTTCCCTTTTAATTCATGATGATTCTAAGGAAGCGCTTTGTGAAATTCAAACATCTAATTCCAGCCGTTCAGCTCTTTAGATGAAGAAGTTACTCTTTGTCATTACAATTGTCATGCAATCACAAAATATCAATCTTAAGAAGAACTCCTTTTCAACACCAGTGACAAAATTAAGGAACCAGAAGTTAAGGCTCAGTGTCTCTAAAGACTTATAACCCTATTACTCAAAGATTAAAAAACAATACAAATGTTTAGTCCAAACCAAGTAATAGAAAATTTTGAAGGACAAGGATCTTACCATTTTAAACCCATAACAGTCAATGAATTAAAAATCCATCAACTTGAAGTTGAAGTTAAGAGTTAAGAAACCAAATCAAAATGCAAAACCTCTATAGGGAAACAAATTTAATCCTTATTTCTCCACTCATGAACTCGAAAAACTAGTTTCCTCACCTAAATCTTCAAAACCCACTAATCCATGTCTTCTTCTCCTAAATTAAGTCTAGATGAATAAACCATGAAGCATTCCTTTCAATTATTCATCGCATTGAGTTTCAAAACTGGTATATTTCTATGACTATCCTAATTTAAGATTTCAAACATCATTCCATCGCTGTACTAGACTGTTGTGTTCATATGAATTGTATTTAAGAAGGTTTGCTTCCTTCAAAATTTTTGAGAAAACTAAATAAAAATGATTAGTGCTACTGGCTCTAAACTTCAAATTAATTACGACCTTTTAGATGCTTGTGTTTGCAACAATGAATACTATTTCAAATTAATAACAAGCTTTTACTTGTTCTTGGAACTCCATTTCTTACTCAAATTAACCCATTTATTGTTGATTACAAAGGTATTGAAGTATTCATAGAAAAGAGATTAGATTCGAATTTACTTCTCCAATAAAAAATAAAAATATTACAATTCTTCAAGATGCTTCAATCTCTAAAGTATCTCTACTATAGAACAATAAATAGCTTTCTCAAAACAAAAATTATTCAGCAACTTTTGATGAATAACTCACCATACCAAAAATTCAACGAAGATTCAAAAGATTAAAAAAATTATTTAAACATTATGTCTGTTGATATTCCAAATGCTTTTTAGGATATAAAATAACATATGATAGAATTAACATATGAAAAGGATTTTCATGAAAGAAACATTCCAACAAAAGCACACCTTATTCAAATGAATAAAGATCTTTTAGAGTTTTATAAAAAAGAGATTCAATCTTTACTAGGGGAAAAAAAAACATGTTAGACCCTCCAAATCTCCTCGTAGTTGTGCAGCTTTCTATGTCTCCAATCAAGCTGAAAATGAATGTGCTGTTCTTAGATTAGTCGTAAATTACAAATCACTTAATAAAGTTCTTCAATAGATAAGATATCTAATTTCGACAAAAAAGACTTATTAAGAAGAATATAAGATGAAAAACTATTTTTAAAATTTGATATGAAAT
The DNA here is from genome assembly GCA_002740545.1 of Lophocereus schottii. Lineage (NCBI taxonomy): Eukaryota > Viridiplantae > Streptophyta > Magnoliopsida > Caryophyllales > Cactaceae > Lophocereus > Lophocereus schottii. The sequence goes on from NCQV01071624.1 coordinate 37,264, forward strand.
ATGGTTTCAGGCACATTCTAATTGCTGAAAAGAATAGATATAAAACTACATTCACATTTCCATTTGGACATTACAAATGGAATGTGACAGCATTTGGAACTAAGAATGCTCATCTTGATTTTTAACATATTATGAATGATATGCTTAATGATTATTCAGAATTTTTAATAGTTTACATTGAAGATGTTCTTATTTATTCAAAAAATTTGTCAACATTTTAAGCACATAAAACCATTCTTTAGTGTCATTAGAAGAAATGATTTAGCTATTTTTGCTCCAAAAATGAAATTATTTCAAAAAAATTCAATTTTTTAGGGCATGGTACTATTAATTGTTCTATTAAACCCATTCAACAATCTATTGAATTTGTACACAAATTTCCAGATAAAATCAAAGATAGAAATCAATTGCAAAGATGATTTGCTTGCCTTAATTATGTTACAGATTTTTTTCATAAACTCAGAGAAATTTGCAAACCATTATTTCAGGGGCTTAAGAAAAATTCTCTTGCATAGTCTCAAGAACATACTCAAATGATCAAGCACATTAAGAGTAAAGTCAAATCTCTCCCATATCTAGGCATACCCATCTGCATACATTCATGGTTGTTGAAACAGATCTGTCAGATATAGGCTATAAAGAAATTCTCAAGCAACATCTAGATCAAAATTCTTAATGATTAGTAAGATTCTGTAGTGGAGCCTTGAGAGGGCCTCAACTCAATTATTTTATTATTAGAAAAGAAGTTAGATTTGCTGTCTTGTGCATTTCAAAATTACAAGATGATTCATATCATAAAAAATTCTTATTAAGAATTGATTGCAAAAGTGCACAAGTGCAAAAGAGTTTTGGTAAAAAGATGTTAAAAATCTTACATCAAAACCAATCTTCGTTCATTGGCAAGCCATGCTTTCAGTTTTTGATTTTGCTATTGAATTCATTAATGGGGAAAAAAAAATTCCCTTCTTGACTTTCTCACTAGAGTATTTTCTCAAGCTAAGAAATTACTTGAATAAACGATTGTTTGGTTTCGAAATGATGAAAGAAGTGAAGTTCAATCAACATCTAGACGAACTACGGAGTTGGATTCTCTACAGGTATAGATTGAAGAGGGAGACAAAGCTTTGCTTTTGTTAGCTTCGTTGCCTTCATGTTTTGATAATATCATGGCCACTCTTTTGTTCAGAAAAGAAATCTTAAAATTTGATGAGGTGGTTGCTGCCTTGTTGATGAATGAGACTCGGCGGGGCAATAATAGATTCTCAAATGACGGCCAGGTGGCCGTCATTACAAAAGAGTCTAGTCAAGGAGGAGGAAAAGGTTAAGAGAGAAGGAGGAAACGTTGCCACATTCAAGATCAAAGGGTCGGAAGTTCAATTGTTATTACTACGATGAGGAAGGTCATATAAGGAGAGATTATCTTAAGAGAAAGAACGACTTGAGAGATGAGAAGCATCAGTAGTGGGAATTGTATAAGGTTCGAACCTTTTTGATGGAGGTGACGTATTTCTAACAACTACTAAAAGTATAGGAATATCATATTGGATTCTAAATTCTGGTTGTTCATTTCATATGCGTTTAGGTTGAAAATACTTTAATATGTATCAACCATGTGAAAAAGGTACTATCAACATGGCAAATGGTAAACAAAGTCGGGTTGCCGGGGTAGAAACAGTACGTATTTACCTGATTGATTGGGCACTACGGACTTTAACTGAGGTTAGACATGTGCCAGGTCTAAAAAGAAATTTAATTTCTTTGGGGACATTGGAAGGGATAGGCTACTGGTACTCATCTCAAGGTGCAGCTTTCAAGCTCTCCAAAGGAGTGATGGCCGTCCTAAAAGAAGAAATATCTAGAGGCTTGTAAAAACTTGTAGGGAATGTGCAGACGAGCAAAGCTGTAGGGAGAACGTCTACAAATAACTCAAGCAGAAGAGGGGTAGTAAGGAGGAAGTGGATAATGTTTGCTCCTTCGGCTAAAGGTGGGAATGGCAATGGAGCCGTCACTATTGATTTTTATCAAGGTAGAGATTGTCAGAATTGATAAAAATCAATAGAAAGAAAAATATTAAGAGAGTGTGTTATGAATAGTTG
>NCQV01071627.1:0-11166 GCA_002740545.1 Lophocereus schottii
GTGGTTATATGATGGGGGCAGAAATCACTGCCTGTTTGATCCTGTAAAAAGCCTCATGGCAGTCATCAGTAAAGAAAAAACGGGGCATCCTTCGTGAGGAGCTAAGTAAGAGATTTAGCAATCTTGGAGAAATCCTTGATAAAGCGGTGATAAAACCCTGTATGACCAACGAAACTCTTCACCCCTTTTACCGAAGTGGGACGGAGCAATCGCTCAATGACCTCAACTTTGGCACTATCCACCTCAATGCCCCTGTCAAAAATGACATGAACTAGAACTAACCCCCTCTTATACCATAAATGACACTTCTCCCAATTTAGTACTAGGTTGACTTCTTTGCACCTACGGAGTACCTTGGTTAAGTTCACTGAGTAAAGGGAAAAGGTACCTTCGTAAACGGAGAAATCATCCATAAACACCTCCATGATGTTTTCAATAAGGTCGAAGAATATGGTGGTCATGCATCACTGGAAAGTAGCAGGGGCATTGCACAGTCCGAATGGCATCCTTTGACAAGCGAATGTACCATACGGGCATGTGAAAGTTGTCTTCACCTGGTCATTAGGATGGATAGGGCTTTGAAAGAAACCTGAATAACTATCCAGATAACAGAAGAAGGAAAGTCGTGCCAACCTTTCCAACATTTGGTCAATAAAGGGGAGAGGGAAATGATCTTTTCGTGTGGCTTAATTTAGTCTACGGTAATCAATGCACATTCGCCACCCGATCACAGTCCTAGTGAAAATAAGCTCATCTCGCTCATTCTTTATGACAGTCATTCCTCCCTTTTTGGGGACTACCTGAACAGGACTTACCCACTCACTATCTTAGATAGGGCAGATGATCTCAGCATCAAGTAGTTTAATAATCTCTTTTTTAACAACCTCTTGCATGTTAGGATTGAGACGACGCTGAGGTTATCGGGAGGGGCGAAAAATACGGTGCATGCAAAACGAAGGACTAAGTCCCCGAATATCATCGATACTATACCCAATGGCAGCCCTGTGCTTACGAAGCACATCCAGCAATTGTTCCAACTAGGAGTCATCTAATTTAGCATTAACGATAATGGGAAACAGATGAGATGAGTCGAGAAATTTGTACCTGAGATGGGAAGGTAGAGGTTTTAGTTCTACCTCCGGTGGACACTCCTCTTCTTTCTTGGATGTGAGCTCCTCCACACTAAGGATCTCTCTGAGGGATTGCATAGGCATGTAGGCAGTAAACTCATTGAAGAGTCTGACATACTCATCCTTCTCCCCCGAATAGGAGTCAATTGTATAGCAACCAATCAACGCCGCTTCCAATGCGTCCTCCACAGAAAGTTGGGCCTTGCCCTCCTGGTTGAGGGCTTTCTCTAGTACATCAAATCTACAGCATGAGTCGCCTGAGGTGGGGGAAGCCATAACTTATGGAAAGCTAAACTCCACCTTCTCATCCCCTACTTCAAGGGGAAAGCATGCCATTCTTCACGTCTATCATAACCCCTATAGTGGCTAGGAAAGGTCACCCAAAAATGATTGGGATGCAGGAGTCTTCCTCTATCTTTATAACCACAAAATCATATGGTATGAAGAACTTCTCCACTTGTAATGGGGCATCCTCAAGAATACCTAAAGGGTACTTGACGAATCTAACAGCTAGCTGTAGAGAGATGGTAGTGGGTTTCAGCTCCTCCACTTGCAGCTTCTCGCATATGGAGTAGGGCATAAGACTTACACTAGCTCCAAGGTCGCACAATGCTCGGATGATAGTCACATCGCCAATTGAACAAGGGATGGAGAAGCTCCCTGGATCCGAAAGCTTGGGAGGCAGTTTATTCTGAATGATTGCACTGCACTCCCCCGTGAGGGCTACGGTAGCATTCTCCAGCAACTTCCCTTTATTTGTCAGTAGGTCCTTTAGAAACTTGGCGTATGAAGACATGTAAGTAATAGCCTCTAGAAAAGGGATGTTGATATGGAACTTTTTAAGCATCTCGAGCAACTTCCCATACCTGTGCTCCTCCTTAGCCCTTACTAGCCTCCGAGGATATGGAACTAGGGGCGTGTAAGGATTTACTAGAGGTGAAACTTGTTCTGCTCTAATCTCCTGGGTCTTTTCAGTATGGACCCCCTCACTGGAAGGCTGAATAGGGGCCTCCTTGGCAGCATCACTCTAATCATCAGTCTCCCTCCTTTCCTCCCTCATAGGCATTGGAGGACTCTCTAACTCCCTGCCATTCCGCAGTGTGATAGCATTCAACTGACCTTTGGGATTGGTCTCAGATTGACTTGGCAGACGTCCCCGGGGTTTAGACAAATGGCTCACCTGCTTTGTAATCTAGGCTATCTGATTCTCTATCACCTTCTAGTGATTAGTCATAGTTTCAAATTTAGCAGTGAACTAACTGGCCAACTCACCCAACGCCTCATTAGTCTTGGTTTGGGCCACTATGAAGCGCTCCATAAGACTCTCCAGATTGGATTTGGGATGGGGTGGTTGTTGTTGGAGAAGTGGGGTATAAGGGGCCTTATATTGGAAACCAGGAGATGTGGTTGGGAAGCATTCGGTGACATGGGATTATTGTTGTGGTAGGAGAAATTTGGGTGATCTCTCGAACTGGGGCTGTAGGTGTTTGAGTAGGGGTTAGTTTGTGGGCGTTGCCCATAATTTTGCATTGCATTGGCATGCTCAATGCCTGGGAAAACGGATTGACACTCAGCAGCATTGTGGCCTTGAATGCCACAAATCTCACAGGGGACCCCAACCTCAAATATCGCACTCGAGGGGCCACCCACTAAACTCCCTGTGGAGGGAGTTCTAAGCCTGTAAAAACGCTACACTAAAGCATCCACCTTGCTAGCCTGCATATCCACAACATCCACTCCATAAACCCCACTAGTTCTCTGAGGGGCCGCCCTCTCACCGGACTAATGATAGTTGTTGGAGGTCATCTCCTCCAATAAGGCCTTCGCAGCCTCTATCGACTTCCCCATAAGTGCACCGCCAGCTGCGACATCGACAGACATCTTCAATGACTAGTCTAATCCATTATAGAAGGTTTGGCTTAGAAGCCAGTCAGGTACTCCGTGGTAGGGGCATTGGCGTTAAAGATCCTTGAACCTTTCCCACGCCTCATAAAGCGACTCATCGCCTCGTTGAGAGAAAAAGGTGATTTCCGCTCTCAATTTAGCGGTCTTGCTCAGTGGGAAGTACTTGGTCAGAAATGCAATCGATAGGGCCTCCCAGGTAGTGAAGGAGTTAGGCTCTTCATTAAGGAGGCAGTCACTAGTTAGGTCCATCAGCGAGAAAGGGAAGAGCCGGAGTCTGATGGTGTCGGCGGAGACCCTATTGAACTTGATCGTGTCACACTTCACTAGGAAGTTGTGAAGGCAAATATGAGGGTTCTCTATCGAATGCCCACTAAACTGATCCTTCTCCACAAGGATGCAAGGGCGGGCCACAGCTCGAAGCTGTTCGCTTCGACGACCAGATTCACAATGGAAGAGGTGAGGCTGGTGGCATGCGGCAAGACATAGTCCCGCGGAACCCTAGGATTTCTCTCAGCCATAGTGCTGTCTTGTTCCAATTGCCTCTTCCTTGCATCGCTTTGCCTCCGCGCAGTGGCTTCTATATGAGGGTTAAAGGGAACGAGTGGTCGCCCCCTCTAACTGCGCCTGTGCATACAAAGTCAAAAACTACACCAGGCGTAAGCAGGTTCAAGCAAAGCTACAAGAACAAGAAGGAAAAGGAAACATGGAAAAGAAAAAAAAAAAGCCTAATCTATAGCATTTAAAATCGCTTTCGATGTTGAAACAACCAAGTTCCTCGACAACGAGCCAAAAACTTGTTGCGTCAAAAATACCGCAAGTGCATAGTGCCAGTTGTAGCTAGCAACGGCAAGTTTGGGTCTTGTCCACAAGGAACTCGGTTTCGACCACATAACCAACCTTTAGCACTCTATTTATGCCAGAATCTGTTAGAAATGGTTTTTTAGTCAATAACAGTTGTATTCTACTGAAAGTTACTACTATTGCCTAAATCAATATTAACGAAAGTCTTGGATTGGGGTTCACCACACTATCGTGTTCCCTAGACTATAAATTAGATCATGCGAATCTGCCCACACAGACAACTGAAATGGAATGGTCACAAGTTAAGCGTATCTATGCCTTCTCTCAAAGGTCATTAGACTGGTCAGGCTATCCTAGTTATCTATTGTCATGAAACTAGAATCACGAAACCACAAGATTGAGTAACCCTTAATTCCAAATTAAAACCCTAACTATTTTCATATTGCCAATTGCTCACCAAGTAGCTCTAGGTAGAGTATTTAACTCTTGTTAATCTCCTAAACCCCAATTACAAACCTGAATCAGCCCTCTCAGGCAATTCATCGAACACCTCGTGTGCTAAGTGAGAGTTCAATTACAACATGGGCATTCATTCACATAAATCTAGAATACGAATCCAAATCGCACAGCAGGGCCTACACCCAATCCAAGACAATAAATTTAGCCCCTAATCATCATCAATATCACAACCACAATCATGAATATGGACATGTTAAAAAAACTAACTTTGAATTAAAACGCAAAAGGAAAAGGGTAAAGGAACGTACTTTCTATTAATTGAAGTAATAATCTACCAGATTCAAGAATCGATTTCAATCCAAAGCTTTCAAATCAAGAATAACCAATATGAATCCTAAAAACCTAAACTCTCTGTTTTCGAGAAAGAAAAACGAGAGGTGGAAGAACTCCTGCATTACAACGACAAATTAGAATTAAACGGGAAGAATTAAAGTGGCACGGTCGTGCCATGTGGCGTGGTGCCACTGTGCCACTTTGGTGTCTTGCGTTTTCTTGCTTCCTTGGGTGGCACGGTCACCCTGCCTAGCATGGCGCCTCCATGCCACTTCCTCTTTGGCTCAAAATCTACCTTTTTAGCTCCTATTTGGCGCGATATTACCTAGTTTTTCTCGTTTCTTTCAATCGAACTCTTGAAAACACAAAAACACAACATTAGACTGATTTGGGGTAAAGAATGACTAATCAACCTCTAGACTCTTGAAGTTTTACTGAAAATCGCCAAAATGAGGGGTAAAAATCATATCTAAAAGGGGTAAAAAAGAGGTTTATCAATAAGTCACCCAAATGGAAATGGTTCCTACATATATGCCCATACCTGTGAACTTACAGTCAACAGCTCATTTAACTAGTCCAACATAACTCATACACACCTTCATAGCTTACTCATAAACACTTGATAGCTCACAGCGGCCCTTAAAACCTTAACTCTGATACCAAATCTATAACGCCCCCAAATTGCTAATTAGTTGATTCATAGATAACCATAATAGAAGACTCAATGAGAGAGGGTGCTACCACCGTCCTGATAAGGACAGGACTCACTGAAACCATTTAATCTCACAACTCATGCTTATAATTACAATATCTATTAAACTGAAACACTCCAAGTGCAAAGTCCATAATATTTCAACTTTAATACAATCGACTTAATCATACCATGTGCTAACTAGCACTCTACACCACATAAGTATATTGATTATAGACCTAACTTGACCTTGAGTTCGATCCCAACATTCATGCTATGCTGAATCCACTATGAGCATCTGATGACTTCCAAAAGGGTTTGGTAAATGGAGAAACATTTGATACTTCATCGCCTAAAATGGAAAAGTTAAAAATAATTCGAAAATGTGAGCTAAAACTCAGTGCATGCATTCCTTTATTATAAGATGAGCGTAGAAACACTGTTGATGGGTAGTCGCATTTGCAATTCATTTAGTTCACAATAGTAATGAAAATGTAAGTAACATAAAATTGAATTGCTCATTATTATCTGTAAGTGAACCTCTTGATGAATATGATGATCCATTAATAGGTGCACACCTGCCAGGTCGATTGGGAACCCTAGCCTGACATCGGGACGTATCACTGATTGAAGGTCGTCGCCCTACCACTGACCGGGTCACTAATTATGTGGTAAATCTCTTATTAAACTGATTCACTGGCAGACTTACCAAATGATATTATAACGTCATAAAATGGTGCTAAATCTTAGTGATACAGGCAATGAACATACCTTGAGTCTTTAAAATGGATTCGGACTTGATAAATATGTCCCGACTTGCTAAAACTTATGCATAACAGGGAACGATAAATTAGGCCTCGACTCTGTCTCGCAAATGTAATTGTAGATATGTGTAGTAAGTAAATGATACTCACATAACTTGTAACTTTGATAGAAATTCAGTGAGTAACGCACATAACTTGTAAGATAGGTTATGCTAAGATAACCCCAAAACTGGATAATTGAAAGTTATCAATCTAATATCAAGTTAAATGAAAGTAAAATTAACAACAATAAGATAGTTGAGATTATAAGGGAAAAGGCATTGATGGTTATAAATGGATTGACAATAAGAATAAATGATTCTTGGCAATAGGCCTTCATGATCAGTGTAATGAAAGATTGATTTTTTTTTAATACCTCTGAAACGAACTAATAATGCGGATTTAAGGCCAAGAGAGATGTATCTTGCTTCAAAATGGCATGTATAACTTGATCCGATAAATACTATTTTCGAAATCATTACTCTTCCTACTTCTCATATTTCATTCATAAGCCAAATAAACGTAGTTTTCTACCCCAAATGAATCATTGAAAACCATAGAAGCTATTAAACTCGTTAAACTTGGTGTTTTCCTTTATAAAATCTATAACTTATAAATATACTCCCACAATACATACTTATCTTCCTTTCTCTCCATCATTGAGTTAAATGCCCTATTCAACGCCATACACATTTGTTTCCCCCCTTAATGACCTTACTTGGCCCAAAATACACAAAATGAGTGCATGATCAATCTCACTCAATCCTCATTATTGCTCTTTACATAATTACTCAAAATGCTTCCAAAAATTACCAAACTCAAAACACTCAATCAAATTCAAGAAATCTTACAGGAGCTTTGAAAATAATATGGACAATCTATAGTAAAATTTTTTGAATTTTCCTTCAAGTATACGCTACATAGAAATTGCAATAACAGTTGAATTTGTGCCAAAGCAGGTCAGTTCATTTCAAAAATTCATAACTTTCACCCTTGACCTCAAATAAATACCTAAAACCCTAATATGGAAATATTAAGAAGTTCCAAGAAATTGTCATTTACAACACAAAACATGATTCCCATAATAGGGTTCCCAACATGGGGCTAGAACACAAGTGTGTCAATTTTGGTCGAACTTACGCAGCTCTAGTAAAATAGCCATAATGTTTTCAACAGAACTCAGATTAAGGTGATTCAAAAGCTATTGGAAAGCTAACTCACTGATCTAGCTACCCACCAAAAAGCATAATTTTTAGCTAGGTCAATCATTATTAGTTTATTGGCAAAGTATCGCCTATTTTCTGTCAATTCATAGACACACTGTCACTGCTTCCTCCTTTCTTTTCACATAAATCCTCATCCAAAATCACTCCTTAAAGTTATGTAACAAAGATTTTCTCCTTCCCATCACCATACTAAGCCAGAATACTCAATTTCACTTCATGATCATGTACATCAAAAATTCATTTCTATATCAAATATGCATAAACATGCTTGCCATTAAAGGAGAACTAAACCTTGCAATATCATTAAAACCCTAGTTTATGGACAACTTGAACTCACCTTCAACTCCTTCCAAATCACCAAAAACTCCATCATAGTCATCAATAAGACCAAAGATTACAAAGTCATATACAAAACAATCCAAATCCATCACTTCACCTAAGCTAACATGATCATGGCAAACCCCTTAACCTTCGCATGCTTCAAGCTCAATCCACAATTAAAAACTTCAAAATGACCCTTGTTTCCTTTGAAAGAACATGATCAAAACACAAATCACAAAAACAAAAATCAAAATGAAAAGAGTCCAAGTTGAGATCACTTACTTGGAGCTTAAAAAGAGAGAGAAAGAGGAGAGAAGATGAGTGTGTGTGTGTTTTACTTGGTTATAAATGAATCAACATAATGCAGCTAGTATTTCACCACCCATAAAGGATCTTTTTGGCTAATCATGGTTAAGTTTAAGGTTAGATTTAAATCATGGGTAACAATGCAAGCTTCTTAGGCTATGACTGGCTTATACAGTTTGGGCTCAGGAAGGGAAGTACACCGAATGTAATAGAATTTTCATAGCTCGAAATTAATTTTTGCAAGGTTATAAAAATAATAATAGTAATAACAATAGTAGTAGTAGTAGTAGTAGTAGTAGTAGTAATAATAATAATAATAATAATAATAGTAGTAATAATAATAATAATAATAATTTCTTAAACCATAGTTATCAAGGTCTGCTATCAATTCACTCGATATTTAATCAATCCACGAAACTTAAATTAACAATCAATGCAACTTGAATTGCAAAATGGGATCAAAATGAATTATCCCCAAACCAGGATGATTAAATACGATAAATGAAAGCGAAAAATTTAAATGACATAAGGTAATTCGGTAAATATATATATTGAGTGTAATTGAATTAATAAACATGATTTGGTTAAACAAATAACCATGAGTGATTAAATCAATAAACATGATTGATTAAATGAATAAACATGATTAATTGAATAAATAAATATGATTTCAATAAATGAATATGGGTTGAGTTAGGTTATTACAAACTATAAGACTTGTAAGTCATAGCAAGAATAAATGTTAGTTTGTGCATCGTATAATGGATCACATTTCAATATTAGTGAACAAGAAAATGTGAGATAAAAAAAAAATACATCTCACTTGATATAAATAATTATTCAGATAAGCGAATAAAAAAAGTGAACAAAATCTCCAGATCGTATTTAGAAAGTAATTAGTGAGGATGTTAGTGATCATGCGAAACAGGCACAGTCCTCTAAAATATATGCTAGGGTTTTGTTTCGATTCCTCTATTATGTCATTCAGACATTACAGGAGATATGCATACAAATTATAGTTAGGTACTTGCTTAATATCCATTAATGACTTCACTAATTTTAAGAAACAGTTGCTGTTCATACTCCTGATACTGCTTGTTGAAATTTTGTGAAGGACAAAACCTCTTTAGAATTCTTCTATATGGTCTCCTTTTTCAAGGATTTTTTCAACCATTTTCCTAACTTTTGGTGTCCCTATTCTTCCAAGATTTCACCTTTTCCTCTAACATTTAGCCATATGCATCTCGGTAGAGTAGCCAGGGGCAGTCTCTAACATCGATATTCCCCTCTTTAGATGAAATAGCTCACGCCTTATCCTGCGTCTGGTCTCCACCATCAAGGTTTTATCACGCGTCACATATCATCGAACCTTACCCTCATTAGGGTCTTCTGGAGTTCTCACTTCTGGGTCTACTCCCTAGGTATGACCACTTAATAAGCACTTTAGCCATTTTTATTCAAACCAAATCGTTTTAGTTATTAAAGCTCTTGCCACAAGCAAGTAAAGACTTTTTCTACCTTCACGTAAGTCACAAGTCTTTACGCTTTAATGATTCGTTCACAAAACCATAAATATGCTTATTAGCTAAAATAATTTCTTAACTGCAACGCAGTTTATAACTCTTTGCCTTTAAATGATAAGGTCGCTCAAGATTGTTTCGGGTTCACTAAACCAAGACTCTGAAATAATTCCTTACCCTTAAAAGGGAAATTCGCTTAAGATTACTTCGGGTTCGCTAACCCAAGACTTCACTTTCGAAGAGTTTGCACATATATACATATTGTAACACCTGTAGTGTGGCATAAAAGGATCAAAGTGACTACTTATATCACCAAAGGTGCACCTTTCTTGTTGGAAAGCCCACACTCAAGAACTCCACAGTTAAGCATGCTTGCTGTGGAGCAATCATAGGATGGGTGACCTCTTAGAAAGTTTCTCAAGCAGCCCATGAGCAAGGACGAAGCACGCCGGAAAGGCTTGGGGCATTTTGTGGGGCCAATCAACGATCCTTAAAGCGATTGCAGGTAACTGTTCACGGCCAGTGAGGGGTCTGGGCATTACAGATGGTATCAGAGCCGACCTACAACCATAAGCTGCGATAGAGGATGAAGAGCCTATAGGCAATCACCTAGCGGGGCAAAGATACTAGATATGGACCACCGGTCAAGAGGACGAGTAAGTCGGTCGGTTACTGAGGCAGAGCAAGGACATTGTATTCTCCAAGTAAGGGCGATTATAACACTTGGAGTGTGACATAAAAGAATCAAAGTGACTACTTATGTCACCAACGGTGCACCTTTTCTTTGGGAAGCCCACTCTTCAGAACTCCACAGTTAAACGTGCTTGCTATGGAGAAATCTTAGGATGGGTGACCTCCTGTAAAGTTTCTCGGGCAGTGTGTGAAGGAGGACAAAGCACGTCGGAAAGGCTTGTGGTGATTTGTAGGGCCAGTCGATGATCCTTAAAATGATTCTTGGTAACCGTTTGCGGCCCGTGAGGGGTTTAGGCATTACAAATGCTATCAGAGCTGACCCGCAACCATGAGCTGCCACAATGGACGGAGACCCATGAGCAATCACCTAGCTGAGCAAAGATACTGGGTATGAACCGCTGGTCAAGAGGACGCGTAAGTCAGTCAGTTACTGAGGCACAATGAGGACGTTGTGCACTTCAAGTCGGGATAATTATAACACCTGGAGTGTGATATAAAAGGATTGAAGTGACTACTTATATCACCAAAGGTGCACCTATCCTTTCGGGAAGCCCACTCTTAAGAACTCCACAGTTAAGCGTGCTTGCTGTAGAGCAATCTTAGGATTGGTGACTTCCTGTGAAATTTCTCGAGTAGCATGTGAGCGAGGACAAAGCACACCGGAAAGGCTTGTGGTGATTTGTGGGGCCAGTCGATAATCCTTAAAACGATTCCTGGTAACTGTTCACGGCTCGTAAGGGGTCTGCGCATTACACACACACACGCATATATACATTTATAAATATATGTATATATGTATGTATATACATACGTATGTATGTACGCACATATGTATATAGTAACATACATATACATATATATATGTATTTACACACACACACGCACATATACATATATATATGTGTGTGTGTATGTGTGTATATATATATGTGAGACCCGCATTTTTGACGTACTTGCTTAGCAAATATTATACCTGTT
>NCQV01071639.1:0-18577 GCA_002740545.1 Lophocereus schottii
TTCGTAGCGTGGTTCGGGTAGATTAGGACTCGTCTTGGTTAGTTGGTTCATTCACTAGTAAAATCACAACTCCAAGTCGTTTGTTTCTGTGTTTATAACGTAGTTTAGTCTTCCTCCTTCACCCTTCAATCCTGCCTAGCTCAAGACGCTTTAGCTAGCCCTGGTAGTTGGAAACCCAATTCCCTGCGGACGACACCCCAAGTACTCAACGATACACCTTGCACTTGGGGTTTATAAATATTAAAACTCTGTTTTTCTTGCAACAAGTTTTTGGCCTGGTTTTGTGTCCTGGGTCGATCGCCCCACCCATCTGGATAACCCACGAGTTGGATACAATCTGTCGTCTCATGCCCTGACCACTTGCAATGTGTGCATGTCACACTTTTGTCCCGCGTCACACCTCAGCACTTTGATTTGAAGCTGCCTTGGGCTGCAAGTGCCATGAATTCCCCATGTTCATCCTTAGTCCTAGCCATGTCCATGACTTGTTCATCCTGAATTAGAGTCGAGTAGACCCTATTTAATGATGGCAAGGGCTCGGTTGCCAACAAGCTTGGCCGAACCATCCCGTACAAGTTTCCATCAAGGCCCATGAGGAATTGGTGGACTCGTTCTTCATCCCAATCTTCATATAAATTTCACACTTGCAACCACTAAAACTATAAAGTGGATACTGGTCATGATCCATCAACTTATCTCATAGACACTTTACCTTGCCATAGTGAGCGACAATCGACAGCCCCTTCTGTTTACATTTAGCAAATCCAGCCTTCAATTGCTGAACCCGTGGTCTATTTGCAATAGAGAATCGTTCCTTTATATCTTGTGTAATATCCTGACCCTAACCCTTATTTATTTAAATCATCTTTATTTTCATTGTTATTTATTTAACCAAATCATACTTATTAATTCAAATACACCTAATTTATTTATTTAGCAAATTACAATTTTGGGTCCCACTTTCCATTTCGGGTTTCAATTATTGTAAAATTTCAGGTGAATCGACAGTTGGCCTTGATAATTATAATTTAAAAATTTATTATTATTATTATTATTATTATTATTATTATTATTATTATTATTATTATTATTATTATTATTATTACTACTGCTATTACTATTACTATTATTATTGCTACTACTACTACTATTATTACTACTATTACTATTATTTTTATAATCTCGCAAAAATTTAATTTCAGGCTACGAAAATTTAATCACCTATGGTTTACTTCACTTCCTGGGCCCTAAACCGTACAAGCCAATTATAATCCAACAAGCTTGTTTGACTAAGCTAACTAATTACCATGATTTAAATCTAACCATAGTTAACAAAAAGTCACTTTTTGAAGGATAAAATCAGCAAAGTAATGCTTCTTTCATTCTTAGCCAAGTAAAAGATGACACACACTTCTCTTCTCTCTTCCTCATACCTCATGGCTTACCCCTTCCCCCTTGCTGCTATTCCGACCACCTAGTGACACCTTAGTCCCCCATCAGCCGAGGCAACCTTCTCCACCCTCAAACAACCTCACAGTCTCTCCTCCTAAGCTCCCAAAGAGGGAAAACTCTAACTTGATCTTGATGTATTTTTAGTTTTATGATTGTTTAGTTCTGATTCATTCTCTTGAGATCAAAGTAGATGTTATCCTACAAATTTTATTAATTTTGGGGCTATTGATCGTGGTGGGGTTGAGTTTGAAGCATGTTAATGTTAGGATTTTATCATGATCAAGTCTGCTTAAGTCAAGTGATGAATTTGCATTGTCTGATATATGATTTTATAATATTTAGTCTTATTGATGATTATGATGATGCTTTTGGTGATTAGAAATGATTTCAAGTGAGGTTTTATGTGAAAAAAATAGGAGAAAGCAAAAACAGTGAGGCCTGAAAATGGTAGAAAACAGGGGTGATTTTGAGATTAAACTGGTGATGATTGGCCCATTGAAAAATTATGATTTTTGGTCAAAGATAGGTTAATGTGTTAGCTTTTAAACATAGTTTGAATCGCCTTAATCCGAGTTTTGTGGAAAATGTTATGGATGTTTTCCTAGAACTGTGCAGGTTCAACTAAAACTGACACACTTGTGTTCTAACCCTATTTTGGAAACCCTGTTGTGGGAATCATGTTTTATATTGTAAATAAAAGTTTTTTGAGACTTATTAATATTTCCATGTTGGGGTTTGAGGTCTCCATTTGAGGTAAAGGGTTAAAGTTATGAATTTTTGGAGTGAATTGACCTGCTTTTGTATAAATTAGGCTGTTATTGCAATTTCTGTATAGCGTATACTTGGAGAAACTTCTGAAAAATTTGCTGTAGATTTTCCATATTATTTTTGAATTTTCTATAAGATTTCATGAATTTTGTTTAAGTATTTTGAGTTTGGTGATTTTTGAAAGTATTTTGAATAATTGTGTAAAGAGTAATAATAAGGATTGAGTGAGATTGTTCATGCACTCATTTTGTATATTTTGGGCCAAATAAATTCATTTAAGAGGGAAATAAATACTCATGGATTTTACTAGGATTTTTAGCTCGATTTATGAGAGAAAAGAAGAGAAAAATGCATTTTGGGAGCTTAATTATGAGTTTTGAATCTCTTATGGATATTATAAAGAAAGTAACAAGTTAGGGGAGTTTAATAGCTTTCATTGGGAGCAATAATCTATTTGAGGTGAAAAACTGTATTTAGTGGACTTGTGAATGAATATGGAAAGTGAGGAGAATTTTTGACTCATAAACCATATTTATCAGATCAAGTTATTGCAGTTTATGCTATTTTGAATCAAGGTATATCTCTCTTAACCTCAAACCTTTATTACTTACTCAATTCAGAATGTATCAAAGGTACTTATCAAGCCAATCTACTGTACCCATTGTTATCTTAAATAAAGTTATACATCAGCGAGATTTAAACCTGCATCAACAACCTATCTCAGAAAAGGCTACAACCATTCTTGCATTTGTCACCATCAAGGCTTTTTCCTTTGTAATTTTATTTATCTCATTGTGGTCTATTTTACTTTTATTTACTTTATATTGGATTTAATTATTTTTATTAATTTAGTTTTGAAGTTATATGGAAATACCCAAGTTATGTATACTATTTAATTACTCAATTTCTATTACCCATACTTTTACTTACTCAATTATATGAGTAAGGATCATTTACTGACTACACATACCTATAATGACATTTGTGAAACAGAGTCGAGGCCTAGTAATCGTTCCCTGTTTTGCATAAGTATTATCAAGTCAGAACATACTTATCAAGTCAGATGACATTTATGAAACAGCTGACATTTACCAAATCAAATGACATTTTTTAAAGATTCAAGGTACATCCATTGCTTGTATCTTCAGAAAACAGAACATGTTTATCAGGTTACAACTCTTAATGAGTTTATCAATGAATCAGTTTATACAACAATTTGCCATTTAGCTTGTGGCCCCATTAGTCATCATCTATAGAGCGTCAGCCCATCAATTATCCGCGCGACTTCAGGCCAACTCTTGATCAGATTGGCAGGTGTATACTTATGTATAGTATCATATCATTATAAGGGGTTCGCAACCAGATAATAATGAGCAATTCAGTTCCATATTACTTTCATTTTCATTGCCACTGCGAACTAAATGAATTGCAAAGGCGGGTACCCATCAACAGTATTTCTACTCTCATTTTACAATACAGGAATGCATGTGCTGAGTTTTAGCTCATATTTTTGAATTGTTTTCATGTTTTTCATTTTTGGTGATGAAGTATCACATGTTTCTCCATTTAGAAAGCGCTTTTTGGAAGTCATCAGATGCTCACAATGGATTCAACATAGCATGAATGTTGGGATCAACCTCAGGGTCAAGTTAGGTCTATATTCAATATACTTGTATAGTGTGAAGTACGAGTTAGCACATGGTATGATTAAGTCAATTGTATTAAAGTTGAACTATTATGGACTTTGGTCTTGGAGTGTTTTAATTTAATAGATATTGTGATTGTGAACATGAGTTACAAGATTAAATAGTTTCAATGAGCCTTGTCCTTATCAGGACGACGGTAGCACCTTCCATCATTAAGTCTTCTGTTGTATCTGTGAATCAAGTATTTAGCAATTTGGGGGCATTACATCTTGCCACAAAGTAGCTGCATTTTCATATAAGATATAGTGGAATGCACGATAGGTTCAATGGTGCTTATAGTCCACAAGACAAGCATGGATTGCATCGTCCATTGCTCTTCTAATTTAGGAGAAGTGTCATATGACTTAGTAATCTATCCTTTAAGAAATCCCCACTTCATTCTAGCTCTTAATGAGGTCTGTGTGGCCCTTGCCCATCCTCCATAATTGTCACCCTTCAATTGCACTTGGGTGATAATGTTTCCAGGATTGTCATTCGAGTTCAAATTGAATGGTGATGGTATTTTCTTTGTGTTTTTAGTTTTAGTCATGTCTTTGTTTTCTGCCATGGCTTTGATACCATAACAATTCAAGAGATAGGTTGAATTTTGCGAGAGAAAGTATCATTCATACACTGCCTCATATATACATCAATATGAATGATCAAATAAGATCTCCGTGCTTTCCTAAAGCTCCTACTTTCTTATACATATTGCTATGAATATGGAAGCATAATGACAACAATATACATGAACATAAAATAGCACCTAGCCCAATATTATACATGTTAAAGATAGCACCACACTTTGTAGTACATAACACACAGATATGAACATATACACAGCACAAAAGAAGAAATATGATAATTTTACCTGAAAAACAAGTCCACATTGACGAGAAAAAACATGACCTAGCAATAATTGACACAACCACTATAATATAATAACACTACGCCTCTCTCAATCTAGCATGTGTTTGTTGCTTCCTCTTGCCATCATGAATCTATCTTCACTCTTCAAACACTCTCCCCCAACATTGGGTTTTGCATGCCCTAGATACACCTTGCAAATACCTAGTGTTCACACCATCTCCCACATCTTGAGACCCTACCTCGAGCCAAGCTCTTGTTTTCTAAGCTCTCCACTATATGAAACCGTTCACTCTTTCTCTAACTCTGCCTTGACCTCCTCGATCCATAAGGGAGGTGTCTGTTCTAGTGTGGAGAAATTGGAGAAGCCTAAAGAGAGAATCAAGAGCCTCTAGCTGGAGGTGAAAGAGAGGAGAAGAAGATAGGAGAATGGCAGAGAGAATCTTAGCCTGACTCTAGAGGGACCAAGAAGAGAGAGAAACAGAATGGAGGATGCTTCGACTAGAGTTGGCATCTAACCAAGAGGATCTTCTCTGGTGGCAGCACCATTCCTGGCATAGGGGTGCCTTGTTAAGTGAAGTCCCTTTTAAGGCCTTAAAGGGGTCTGAATTTTAGAGCCTCTTCGAGATTGTTGGGTGCTAAATTGTCAGATTTTATATGTCTCTTTTGCCTAATTTTTAGCTCGTACAATAATATAATTTTTAAAATTTTTACTTGTTTAATTTACTTTTGTAGGTAATAAATTCAATCAAGCAAATACCACAAAAAGGAACGAAGAAGGAACATGAAAGCATGATGATCGCGAAGTAAGAGGGGGTGACGGGCAACCATGGCGCCACCCCCCAACCATCGCCACCCCTGTAGGATGGCAGGGGCTGGCGACGGCCAGCCGTCGACTACCCCGATGGGCGGTTGTGGTGGCAAAGACCACCAGTCACTGGGCCGCCATCCGTCATCCCACCCCTACTCGTCTTGCTCTTTTTCTCTCAGCTTAATTTCTATTTAAAGGACCACTTTGGGGCCTTTTTTGGGGGGACTTTTTCGAGACTTTTTTTGAGAGAGGTTTTTGCTTAGGTTTAGCCACTAAAAATGCCATTAGGGGGTTAACAAACTACGTAGATTGGGATTTGTTTGGGTGGATCACTACAAGAAAAACAGATTTTTGTAGCAATTTAACTGTGGCAAATTTAAAATTGCCACAGAATAAGAAAAGATTGAAATAATTGTGGCAAAGTGAATTTTGCCACAGAAGATGTAGTCAATTGTGGCATTTTTTTAATATTGACACAGTTGGAGTAAAAAATTAGGATTTAATTTTGTTTTGTCACGCGCTTTGGTGCCTCTTAATTTTTACAATCTATCTGTTCGTGTATATTAGTAGTCACATGATGATTCTTTACCCTAATTAACCCACCATCACCCCACAAACTCCAAAACGTTACAGTTAATTGAAGTTGACACCGTCCAAAACCGTGATGTGGCTTTGGTTTCTGCTCTAATTCTCAATAAAACTTTTTAATTGAACATAACTTTGACAATAATTTCCTTGAGGATGTGGGAAGATCGACAATATGAGATTAATGTCAGCGAAAACATTATCCACTCGAGCAAAATCGTCAATCTGCTCCATCAATTGTAAGCTATTTGCATTGCCTGACATCTGATCTGAAAGAGTGGTGAAGATGAAAGCCATTTAAGTTTACTATATATGCATTAACTTAATGTACATAACCTGGTAACTTAATTGGAGATGAATGCCAACTCAGGATGTAATTTATGGAAGGTCTGTTCAATTCTATAATGTTTGATTACCCAACAAAGTCACAAAAAATTTAGACCTAATCGCTCATGTGTAACCGGCATTACAATTTTCCCAGTAGTATTGTGTTTGCAGTTACTTCACTGGATAACCATGAAATCTACACATCATTACATTATTGAGTCTTACTTGAAGCCCATGGTTTTCTGTCAACATCCACTACTAGATGAAGAACATCTTAAAGAATCAGCAAGGTTGAGCAAACAGAGGATGGTAACTTGATAAGTGCAGTTTAGCGACAAACATTCTGATAATCGAAAATGCTCACTGTAAGCAATTTATAATTTCATCCATGCCAATTAAGAGTGGTTCTTGGTTTATGCATATTCTCTAATGAAGAAATGACGTCTTTGTGAAACATGAATTTGATGTCAGAATTGATCATCCATTTCCAGGCATCAGTTCTGGTGTTTAGTAACTTATTGATGAAATCCTCCGAAAGCAGTGGTGTAGTTATGGACATGGTAGTCAGTCATGGGAGATTCAAATGGTCTAAAAGGACAACTCTTTGAATCAGCACCAATTCTTCTCAGGTAGTTCAATATGTCATTGTTGTTTCCTTGTTTTATTAGAGGACGCTTTGTTATTAAAAGCATCTTTTCCTATCATAGCTCTTCCACAAATAGTGCTTAGGATGAGGAATTGAGGATAGTGGAGTACGGTAATCTGTCATGTGATGCCAAAGTTGGATTGTCTTGCTGATATTTGATGAGATTGAGCATTGAGAAATAAAGATTACATTATCACTGTTGTAGTAGGAAGATGGGCAATAATTGCAATACCTTAGGCTCTGTTTGGACTTTGGAAAATTTGGTAGAAAGAAAAAAAATTTAAGAAAGGTACTTTTTTTCTTGTGTTTGGTTTAGAGAAAATCACAAAGAAAAAAAATATGGAGGAAAGTTTGATGGAAAATAACAAGTGACAAAATTTTTCTCATAAAATTGTGAGAAAAGTTTGAGGAAAATTTCCAACCTTCTCCAATCTTATATTGTTTAGATAGTATCAAAATGCATTAAGTAGTTCATCAACATTCAAATTTCTCATCCAAATTCCTTGATCCAAGCAAGAGAAAAGAACTCATTTTCTCCCTACTTTTTTTTCCTTCACATTTTTTTTCCTTCAACTTTTCTTTCCACCAAATTTTCTAAGGACCAAACGGAGCTGTTATCGTTTTATTTGCCGCAAGTGCACGGCGTAACTGTAGCTAGCGACCGGCAAGTACGGGTCGAATCCACAAGGAACTTGGTTTCAACTACCAGAACTGATTAAATTACTCAAGCTAGGCAATCACAGTTGTGGGTTGGAGACTAAACTAGGAGAAACGATAGCAACTAAAAAGTATAATAAACAGCAGAATAGAAAACACCTAGGTTGGAATTAACAACACGACTATGCTAGTGAATAAGTTACTAACCCAATCAAACATTCCCAAGCATGCATTACGAATGGATAGATTGTCAATTAAGCCCATCTCCTCCCTCTCTCAAGGGTCGAAGACTAATCTTAGAATTATAGTCGCCTATTTTCATGGGACTAAAAGTCGAAAGATTATAAGATTCACAACCTCAAAACCCAATTAGAATCCTAACTATTTTCATGTCAAAACCCTAATCGTCTATTAAGGCGCACTAGGTAAAGGTTTCGTCTCTCAACGCTACCCTAAACCCCAATAAAAAGGATGAATGTTCTTTCGAGCATTTCATCGAGTATGTGACGTGCATAGTAGAATTCATAATTACAAAACAAAGGGGGGGCATGGATTGGACCAGTACAAGATTCAACTATACATATTTGGCGTCAATCCCAATCTAAGTTGAGGGATTTAGCCTACAATCATGTCTAGAACAATAGTCCAATAACTCAATTCAACAACCATGGCATCCAAACTTTAGAGCAACTAAGAATAAGAGAAGAGAGAATTAAGATGAAGAACCTTGAATTAATCGCGTGAATTAACGGTAGAGCAAAACTTCAATCCAATAGTGAAATCAATAGTGTGAAAATAAAACTCTCTACTAAAATCTAAAAATCGCCTAAAGAACAGTCTAGGGAAAGAAAACTGAATGAAATTGAATGGAACTGAATGTCCCCTCAAAACAGCCCCGAAGGAAATTTCAGTTGCGACGCGGAACGGGGGTGGCACGGTAGCACCGTGCCAAAATACTGGCGAAACCACGCAAAACCGGCCAAGCAGCACTGGCGTGCCACGTGGCCGAGTGGCTGCTTCGTCGGTTCTTCGTGGTCTGGCTGTGCTGCATGTGTTCAATTCCTCGAGACTTCCATGCGATGCTTTTTCGTGGCTTTAATTGCCTTCTTGGGACTCCTTTCTACTAAATGTTGTTCATCTTTCCGTTTCTTCAATAAAGTTACTGAAAATATGAAAAGATGTTATATGAATAAAAAGTGCTGTAAAGGAGGCCGATTTGACTCTTCCTTAACACGACGAACGTGAAAACGCAGGAGGAAATGAGTCAAATAGGGGCTAAAAATAGGACAAAATAGAGGTTTATCAGGAGCCTAAGGATACCTATGGTTTTAATTTAGGTTAGATAATGATTTTGCTATACTAATAAGAGCAAATGATGTCGTATTCCATCACTAATTTCCTTGTTTTGTCCTCTTTGATGGCATGTAGATTAATTATTAATATTTGACATAAAGAATCAATGAGCAATCATACTTAGAGGTGAAATTATTCAACTACTTTAGGCTACTTTTACATATTATATATGTTGATTGGCTGACGTTTGAATATGATTGAGGACTTTTTCTTTCGTAATTTTGGATTTAATGGAGTCTTGCACACATGCTAGGTCATGCAAGTTTAAAAATATTTTCTTATGCTATTATTGTAATTAGACATGGTAAAAATTAACCCAATCCGAAAATGGCCAAAAGTTTTTTGGGTTTTGAACATGATTTTCTTGACTTGAACTCAAAATAAACCCAACCCGAAAACCTGTAAATTTTTGGATCAAACCCGATCTAAACCTGAATCCATCCGCTCAACCTGAATATTATATCCTTATTTTTTATTTTCTTTAATTTTTTCCCTTTAATAATGATAGTTTTTCATTATAATGAATCATTTAGAGAGATGTTTTATAACTATCGCATCTTTTCACAAATTAGATAATAGTAATGTATTCTCATAAAATAACGTCATATACAACTTATGAATGGAATAATTTTTGAAATGGGCATGAAATATCTCGTGTTAAGAAAATTAATTCAGAATAAAACACAAGTATTAAAATTGTGTAAGTCACACTCTTATATTTCTAGTGAATTGAATACGTCTCATTGCATTTTAAATAATATTACTCTATAATAATCTAAAACTTTGATATTATAATTAATAAATAATTGTAATATTTTGTGTGCCTATAATATTCTTTCATTTAGCTTTCTTCTAATTGGCCTCGAACATGATGTCAGTGTTGAACAATATACCATTTATGTTCGTATTAGGATCGGCCCATTAATAAAGCATACCTGACTAGGTAATGGTAGGTTAATTAACAAAGTATGAAATCATGAAATGGGTTAGTAACAAGTCGATCCGCTCCAATCCATTATCATGCTTTGGATGGGTCGGTCAATGAATGGCCCAACCTATTATTGATATTTAATATTCATACCAACCCACTCAAACGTGATTTAGTGTCTACCTGTACATGGCATTCATATATAATATTGAAAAGTAATAATATTTTTTAATTCTTTCAAGAAATTATAATTAGAATGTTTGTTCGTAAATACAGACAATTTTAAGCAACAACTATGCCAAAATTTTGATTTTTACAAAAAGAAAAATAACTCACTAAGAAAGCGCTCCAAACCCGTTGGGTTGACTGAAACCTATAAAACCGAAATACACTCGCCCGTATTTTATCCGAACCCAAAATACTCACGACCTATATTTTATCCGAACCTGAAATACACCCGACCCGTATTTAACCCGTCCGCCCAAACTGACAGGTCTAATTATAATGACTCTCCTGTAACTATAATCAGCTACTTAATTATATCTCCTACACAACTCGACTTTCTCTCTTGATTTGATCTTTCACTAACTCTTTCCACTCTCTTAATCTATCATGCATGAGTCTAGGTCTTCAATAGGCTAAAAGAGCGCAATTTAAAGGGTTCTTGAAGGAAATGGAGAAGAATAGGCTTTTCCATTAATGTAGAAGAAAGAAGATGAATGTTGGCACGTTGGATTAATTGTCAAACTTTTAATTTATCAGCTTCTTGATTTCTTATGGATTGCTCTCCACTATTCTATGTTTCTTTAGGCTAAAGGTCTCATCTTTTCTCATAAGATTTTTCATAATGCAGAAGCATTGCACTGTCTGGGCAGCAATAATTGCATTGCATGGACAGCAGCAATTGCATTGTGTTGGCAGCAGCCATTGTACAACACAAGCAGCAACGGCTGGTGCACCAACTTATTCATAGACGTAAGCAGCTTTTGACATATGTTATCATATCGTGCACTGTTAACATATTCATAGACAGTGTTCGTACCTTTTGTTGTTTGTTTGAGGCTTATGGAAATGTAGAGTATCATAATTTTTATATCTGGTCTAGATACTAAGTCTATCTTAGCGCGTATTTATTTATTCACTTGGTCTTTGGTGTAGATGTCCAATTCAATGGGCAACATCGGACAAGCATGAAGGGGTGAAGAGAATAATGTTGCTCATGAAGGCCTCTTTTTTCTTTCATAGTTAGACGATTTAGTCATCTCAAATTTGAATACTTTCTTTTAAGGAATTACTGAGGTTTTACATTGACCAAAGTGTACTCATTAAGAATAGTATTATGTGATTTTATTTCATTTACGTGAAATAAATTTTAACTTTCTAGTTATATCTCTAATTTGAATTTGACTTGGCTTATTTGTTTTTGTTTATTAAGCGCATTTATCTGTAATATTTTAATTTCATTATCAATGACAAATATTAAATATACTATATCATATGCCCACACAATTTAAAATAAAACTCAATTACATAAAAATGCAGTACAAAAATTTATACATTTCTTCTACTAAAATGCATTATTACAAAATATATTTCAATCTGGCACCAACCTGCGCTTTTGTAGCTAAATATAGTGCCACAAATATCATGTTTTGGAAGCAGATGTATATTGTGGCAATCTTTGACTTGCCACGAAGTGTGAGCTACTATAGCAAATTGGTATCTGTGGCAAACTAAATTTTGCCACAAAAGCTACATATTTTGTGGCAAACTGAAATTTGCCATGATAACTTTTTGTAATGCACTTACTGTGGCATATTTGTGGCAAAGTTTTAAATCACCACAAAAGATTATTGTAGCAAAACTTTAGCGTATTGTGGTAAAATTTGATGCTACAGATAATAGATTTTCTTGGAGTGGATTTTGGATTCAAGCATGTGGATTTTTATCACTAAGTTTTCTCTGCTCTTTATATCTATTTCATATTTTGTTCTTGTTTAGATTTTGTTAGTTTAATTCTTGTGTTTGATTTTGTTTGGCTTAAATGTTTAATTTTTATTATTAATCCATGTTTAATTAGGATATTAGATTAGATTAGTTTCATTCTCTATCCTGCTTAGTTCATGTTTACTTGCTTGTTTGTTAGCCTAATTGTAGTTGGGT
Organism: Lophocereus schottii; assembly: GCA_002740545.1. Lineage (NCBI taxonomy): Eukaryota > Viridiplantae > Streptophyta > Magnoliopsida > Caryophyllales > Cactaceae > Lophocereus > Lophocereus schottii. Next base: position 12,243 of record NCQV01071639.1, read on the forward strand.
TTAATTATGTCTTTGTGATGATTGGTAGCTAGATTTGGTTGGCTTGAATTGTGATTAGCCCTTTGATAGCCATTTACTCTTGGATTAGGCCTTGTTACACCTAATTTATGCTTTCAATTTAGAGCTTTTTCTCACACCCGCCAAGTGTTCAATGGAATATTTGAGAGAGCTTTCATCTATATTTTTGAGCGATAGACTTATATTGAGAGGTGAGGTCAATTAGGTAGTGTGGAAGGGGGAATAGTCAGGATTTGAGCATGAGAATCGCCCCGATCCTAGCTAGGTCCGATGGTTCCTAATCCCATGGTTTAATTAGGCTAATTCCATGAAAATAGGTAGTTAGAATAAGCAGGCTAGCTCATGACCCTTGAGAAAGGGCTTGGGTGGCCTTCGATTGCCCAACCGACCATCTCTAGTTCTTGGTGTAGGTTAGGCAGATTGGGACTTGTCCTGATTACTTGGTTCGTCAATTGGCCAAATCATAACTCCAAGCCTCTTTGCGTATGTTTATTAGCTTGATTTAGTTTGTCTTTCTTTCCTTTTCAGTTAGCCTAGCTTCAAACACTTAAGCTAAATCCCAATACTTGAAACCCAACTCCCAATGGATAACACCCAAAGTACTCGACGTTAAACCTTGAATTTGAGGTTTACAAATTTGAAACTTCACTGCTTCCAATCATTGATCTTTTTTTCTTCTTCTCATCCTCATATACTTAATTTTTGCTTTCTCTATCATATAAATCTTCGTAATTTATTCCACATGTAATGGAATTCAAGAGTCAATGAAGAATCCACTTCTCTTCACTTCAATGCGCGTGTTTATGTTGGTCTTTATTGTATTATTTTTGGCACTTTTTCCTTTTTTTCTCAAATTTTTAAGCACAACGACAGCAGCTTCTCAGGAGTTTTCTCTATAAATAAAGGATGCAATGTACTTTATAATTCTATCCAAAAATTTCCAGGGTTTTCTCTTCTTTTTGTCATTTTCAACCAAAAATGGCTTCACCTCAACCCACACATTTCTTGAGTCCAATAGGGCCTCCGCTTGCTTCAATAGGAACCTTGGTCATCTTAGTCCTTGATTATTCTTGGGTTGAAATGTTTCTTTCAGCCAGAAGCGCATATAAGGTTAGTACTTTGGAAGCTTTCCTTTGAGTTCTCCTCGCCAAGAACGTCTTTAGATTTGTTATATCATATTAACAAGTGACAAATCACTTTCATTCTAGGATCAACACCCACCATTGAGACTATTTCAGATAGAGGTGGTGGGGGTTTTTGCTAAAAGCTTCTTTTATTATGTTCCTTCACCATCTCTTGAAGTATATGACTTCTTGGGCTACCTAATAGGGTATGCCTCTTTGTGACCCCACTTTGTCAATGTCTATGATGGATAAGTCGATGTCCAAGGGCTCCCGATAGGAGATTATCTCATGACTAGGCTCTAGATGCTCTTATCCTTGGGATTTCGAGTGCTAGTTTAGAAGACACTAATTTCTCGAATTCATCAAGGCCCAAGGTACACTGTGCATCCACTCCTGTCTCTATGACTCTAGAGGTGTCTAGGACGTCATTTCCCTTCTTCTGGGCGGCTATTTCCCCCCAACCAATTCATCTTTCATTGGGAAGAACCTCGTGGTGGGGCTTATATGTCCTTCTCAACAGGAAATTGAGGCATTTCAAGAGTGTAAATCTAGTCCTCACAGTACTCCAACTATTTTCCATGTCTCTCCTCGAAGCCCCTCATTTAAAGGCCTAGGATCTTTAAGAAGGGGTAAAAGAAAGTTGGACTTTGTCACTAAATGTGTATTGAGCCGACAAAGATTAAGGCTCATCGATCCAGGGGTACCAGTGGAATTATGCTTCGTGAACCAATTGAAGATGATATTAAAGCCTTAGACACAATGTAATACAAGATTGCCCTTTCTCAGAAAGGGAAGACTGTGAGAGCGCCTAAATCTTCTTATATATGAACCTTATTTAGATTAGCTTTTGCAAAGCTATAACTCTGGATTTTGGGTCTTTGCAAGTTTGTAGTGTAATTCCTTTGTGATTAACGATACTTTAATACTTTGTACCCTTTTCCGATACAAGATGGAATTTAGTGTCTGGAATTTGATATGAATTTTGAGTGAAAATTTCACATTTGATGGTATTTCTAGTTTTATTTTGCTCAACTTAGGATTTTGCCTTTTATTGGCCCTAAACTTTATTTGTCTAACCCATTAAGAACGGGTTGGAATTATAATTAAGAACGGGTTGGAATTATAAAGTCCTAGCCCATTTCCATCATTTTGACTTGTCTCACTCTCTTCAAAAAAAGTTTTTTAGTCAGCAGACTCTAGAGCTTGAAACCAAACTTCTAGTATTGACTCAGATCTTGTTTATTCCATCAAGCCTTTTAGCTAATCTCTCAGATTTTCTTCCTCATATGAAAAATGGCGGTTGAATTTTCAAGAAACTCATGCAAAAGTGTTGTGAATTGTATGAAGGTGTCCCAAAAGCTTTCTATAGTAAGGAAAGGCGTTTTAGTCACCTTGAATGTGAGTTTAAAGAACTTTGTCTGTATGCATTGATCAAGTCAATGGCGTTGGGCGAAAATCTTGGACCTAGATAACTAATTCTCCATATTCCAAAGTTCAATAGCTCTATACTAGAATCCTTAAAGGGCTTTATGCCATCTTTGGAGAGCATTTCAAGTTTGATTTGAGGCTTCCTTTTCTTTCCTTCACAAAGCGGCTGTTGGGACTCTACATGAGTGGGCCTTGTCAATTTTCCCTCAATTACATCGCCTGTATTGTTCCATATGAGCCTTTCTGTCTCTTGTATAATAGAAAATCTAGTGTAGTTGAGTATATATAGCTACACTAGCTTCAAGGATCTCATAATAGCTACATCCTTTAGGCTATAAGTAACTGCAGTATCCCCCCGGCCAAATCCTATGGGACCAAGTATCGAAATGGGGTTTGGGTGTATGTTAAGCTTCTCAGCTGCTCACGAATCTTAGAAAATCCTCATTGCATCTTTGTAGCTTCTAAGGCTTCTGACTTTAGTTTCTTCTTCTCGTTCATTGTCATCATGGTATTAGCTTGTGTTGACTGTTTGAGCTCCTTCAGTCAGCAAACGCTAAGAAAGAGAAATTAGTGAAGAAGAACATTAGACCCTTTTCAGCTAGGTCTCCTCCTAAGCATAAAATGCACCTAGAGGAGCAGATGAAGGATAAGGAAAGGGAATTAAAATGTCATCAGATTATGAAAAAGAAAGAGAACCTCCCCATCACCAATGAGAAAGGGAAACTAAGCATTAGCCATACCCAACACGGTGGGGGTGATTTCGTAGTGGATCAACTTTTTGCACTAAAGAGGCTAGTACAACTGAGAGCCAACCTTCTGAAGGTAGAAAAAAGTTCTCTTGCCTCTATGAAGAAAATAATAGCTATAAATTCCCAACTGCTGCAAATTTCGAATACCCGAAGGTGGAGGTGATAACCCCATCATCTGTTACTCTCACCAACATGTTTTCCCCTTCCACTTCAGTCAACATTGAGGAAATTAAGGGTATTTTTTTTGGGATTAGTAATGATGTTGAGAGAGAATTGCTTGTGGCACCCTTTTTAATATTGCTAAGCGTTCTCCCAATGATGTTAGTGGGTTTGGGACCTGACCCTAATTAAAAGGTTTGAGTCCAATCAAATGGAATATAATGTGCCTTAAGCCGGTTTGGGTCCGAGTAGCCCTAGGTTAGGTTTTTATCCAAGTTTGAAAACACCCTTAATTTCCTCAACATCAACTGAAGTAGAAGGGGGAAACATGTTGATATGAGTGACAGATGATGTGTAACACCCCCAGCCCCTAGAGCCGGAAGTGTTACATTTTCTTACGTCTTACTGAATTCTTGGGACGAAACGGATAGAGTTTCTCCTAAAAATTGACCGTTTTTAGGCCAAAAGCGTTAAAAAAATCCCCTGCAAATGAACGAAAGCGCATAATATTTAAAAGAAGCTCAATGGCTACACGCCGGAGTTCATAACACAACGAGCCACCCGCTCAAAGTACACAAACAAAATAGTTCTTTAATACATGAAAAGTAAAAGATATAACTCAACGGTCTACACAACCGGAGTATTGGGGTTTACATCCCAAAACACAGCTAATTTCGAATGAAGACATCTAACTAATCACATGGTTGGCTCACACGGCCATACAGAGTGACTCATAAACAATATGCGTTATATGAGCTAGAAAACTTAGTTTACAACAATTACAAAGCAGGAATACGTTACATCACATCATTAAACATATGAATCTACTTCTACATAGCACACATGACTCTTTTTCAAATAGGGGTAGACTCCAGCTTGCGTAAGTAGCTTGACTTCCACATGTCATAGCAAAAGCCTGGGGAAAAGGGGGAAAAAGTAATAGGATGAGCAACCACACGCTTAGTGAGAATTTTCCTACTCCCTAAAACCCAAAGCAGTTGCAGGCACTAATACTAATAATAGCCATATATCACGTATTTACACTTTACTAGCATATTAGGCAATCAAAATCTCCAAGGAAAGATCACCACCCTTAAAACTTCATTCTAACCCTTCAACTTGTTCCTAGGTCCTTAATGACCGATCTTCCTTTCTAACAAGCATTCAGACACTTAATCAAGTAGCACAAGGATGAATATGATGCTTTCAAACACCTGTGAAGACATAGTGACTCTCGTTATGTTCAAAGAACAGTTTATAAATCACACTAACTCCTTTAATACTTATAACTCTTCTAAAAGCTCTTGAAACACCCAATTTGGTAGGAAAGGCTTTACAAGTACATTCTTTCATAAGATAAGCACCTTGAAAAGCTTAAAAGTACGATGCATTACTAGGATGTAGCTATACTTCATTTGAAATTTCATTTAAACTATATTCAGAACATATTCATAAAAGATATGTAGGTTTCGTATATTTGAAAGCTTTCTTCTTTTCTTTAGAAACGCCTTACTTGGCCTCTTGAGGCTCGTGTTACTTAAAAGAACTGCTTTTCTTTCCTAAACTATTCAGAATGGCAATTTTCCAAATTTTCTATTTATTAGGAACATACTTATAACATAAAAACATCTTATTATGCTGGCTAAGGGAGGGCAACATCGCCCTTAAGTGAGATCATCACTCTTAATCTATGTTATCCCTGGCTTATACGTACTTAACTTTTCGAAAAAATGCGTCCCAGCAGATAAACTCAAACTTCGATATTGTCCTGGGTGAGGCAACAGCTCATACCAGGATAATCATATCCTTAGTCCAGTCCCCCTTATGGTTTTCTTGCGCGTCACACATCATAACTTATCTGGGGAACAACTCACACCAAGATAATTCATATCTTGAGTCCAGTTCTCAGAAACAGCTCACACCAAGATAATTTATATCTTGAGTCCAGTTCCGAACTTTTCTTTAGAGGGAAATAGGTCACGCCATCTTTGCATTCAGTTTCTAGGAACAGCTCACATCAAGATTACTCATATATTGAGTCCAGTTCCTACCCTCTTGCCAATTGCCTAGCACTTTCTTAGCCTTTAAGATCGTATTTCATATCTCTTTTTCAAATGCTTACTTTGTTGAAATTTACTTTTTAACAAAACGACTATAATCTTTCTGAATGCTTATAGCCCATTTCGCTTTTATTTTAAAAACTTCTTATAGACATTCAAAGTCATAAAACGACTTTAATTTTAACTTTAAAAGCTTCGTATAAACGTAATACGTTTGTTAACATGTAAATTGACTTCGTTAATGACTTAAAAGCTTCATATGGATGTGACAGGTTTATTAACATGTAAATCAACTTCCTTTGAAACTTAAAAGCTTCTTAAAAGCGTAATAAGCTTGTTAAATCGTAAAACGATTTTGTTTCTAAATTAAAAGCCTCATATAAATGTAATACGACTACTAACTCGTAAAATGACTTCGTTTTTAACTTAAGAAACTTCTTATAGATGTAAAACATTTGATAGTTTGTAAAACGACTTCATTTCTAACGAAAAAGGTTCGTATAAACATAATATGTTTATTAACTCATAAAACGACTTCTTTTTAGACTTAAAAGCTTCTTATAGAGGCAGTAAGTTGTTCAATACTTAAAACGATTTCACTTTAAACTTAAAAGTTTCTTATAAAGGTAACACGTTTACCAAATCATAAAACGACTTAGTTTTTAACTCGAATTCTTCATATAAACGTAATAAGTTTACTAAAGCATAAAACGACTTCGTTTTTAACTAAAACATCTTTTTATAAACTGTTAGGGAAAAACAGAGTTTTAATATTTATAAACCCCAAGTGCAAGGTG
>NCQV01071640.1:0-10336 GCA_002740545.1 Lophocereus schottii
AATTGTCCTTTTATTTTCAGGTTAACAAATACTTTTTTCCCTATGTGATGAGAATATATAGTCGGTATACATATATGCATATATGTTATGTGAAGACAAAACCCAAAATCCTTGAATAATTGTTGTATACCTCAAAATATGTCAAAGTTAGCCTAGGTATGGGTACGCAGAAAAATCTAAAATCGAAAACCGACCCGAAAAACTGAAAAATCGGCCCGAAAAATCGATTAACTGAGACAAAATTTATAAAATTAACCATTCGGTTAACCGAACCCGAAAAAGGGGTTAACGGGTTGGTTTCGGTTCAAGCCATCCAAAAAAACCGGTTAACTGTGATTAACCGAAAAACCAAAAAATAAATTAATTTTTGTTAATTTTTGGCAAAATGCTAGGCTACTTTGAGCATTAGATGTTTTCGACTCCATTCAACCATTCCGTTTGCCTCACCCCTTTCTTTCTCCATTTCGCCTCTCCCTCTCTCCACTCTCCAATCCAGTATGTACTATGTACCTTCGTCCTTCGCCTCTCGTCCTCCACAGCTGACGGCTCCATAGCCTCCAGGCCCTCCACTCTTCCAAAGCTCCAAACTCTCCTCTCCAGCCTCTACTCTCCACCCACTCAGACACACCTCTCTGGCTCTCTCTGAATTCGCAATGCAGCCACAATCGACACTCGACAGGCCATACTCCGCTGGCTTCAGATCTGAACTCCCCCATGGTAGTCACCTCCTCTCTAGTCTCCCCCTTGAACAGTTTGCAAGCGGCTTGAGATCTGAAATTATCCTCCAGAATTGCAACATGCAAAGGGCTCAAACCTCAGATCTGAATTCCTGTGACGAGTCACAGTAACCATTACATTTTAGATTTCTAGTTTAGTTGTTTGTGTTGAATTTGTTTGTGGGTTTGGGTATTTTGCAAGTGTCTTGGATTATTTGTTTGTCACAAGTTATGGGTTGTTTGCGTTGAATCGCAACTTGCTTGTGACGAGTTACGGGTATTTTGCAAGTTTCTTGGATTATTTGTTTGTGTGTTGAATCTGAATTCTGTTGCATTTGCTTGATTCTGGGCTTTTGTTTTGAATACCATTCTGAATACCAAATTTGAATATCATCAGGCATGTCCACTGTCCATCCACAAATTTTATTTTTTTTAAAAATTAAATTTAGTTTTTTTTATAAAAATAATAATCGGTTAACCGTTCAACCGAACCGAAAAATCAGTTAACCAAACTTTCCGTTCGCTTACGAATCACAGTTTGGCAGAACCGAAAATTCGGTTAACTGAAAGTTTCGGTTCGGATACGGTTCATGATTTTCTCTAACCGAATTTTCGGTTGACTGGTTTTGCACAGCCCTAAGCCTAGGTAATTAGACTTACGTCTTTAGGTTAACAAATAAATTTCTCATGTGATGAGAATATATATATACATATATATATATATATGTGTGTGTGTGTATATGTATGTGTATTTATACACACACACACACACACACACACACACACACACATATATATGTATGAAAAATTACTGTCAAGTAACTCATTTTGTGTGAAAATTATAACTAAAAGACCATGCTATTAAAATATATTTAAAAAGACAATATTCTATAAAAACTATTTTAAGAGGACTGTTCACTATTTACATTTTGTTTTTAGCCCTTAACTATTCATTTTTTTTTGCCCAAATTCTTAAAAATTTACTTTCGAAATCCAAAAATTGTACATGTGAAAATTTTCTTATAGATATAACTCGAAGCCATCTTTTAATTGATATTAGAGCCATGTGACCAAAAAATAATTGAAATTATTAAGCTAATTAATGATTAATTAAGCTAATTAACTTTGATTAGCTTTGATTAATGCTTGAATCATCACCCACTTGTCCTGGTTCTACTTATTCCCACATTGTTCGCTCACCAGAAGGTAATACCTTATTAGCACCTCAATTAAACTATATCACGGATACAATTTTATAATTAAAAGCAGAATTAGCTAAAATTAAGAGTGAACTCATTGAGCTTAAGAATCAGTTAACTGCAGTTCATCTTTATCTTATTAACGAAGTTAGGCATTGCGAACAAGCTACTCCCAGTATCAGTACTCTTTTTTAGCATAAATATCCTTTCTGAAATCCAAAAAATAAGATTTTCTTTCCTTTGCACGAGATTAAAATCCAAAAAAAAAAGTAGGAGAAAAATCAGGTGAAAAATTAGCTGAAAGAGCCAAAAAAGAAGATGGAGTATAAACAATATACTCTTGAAGAGTTACAAAAAATGTTCAAAAAGGAACAAAATCCAAAAGAATTAAACAAAATTATGAGCATTATTAGTGATAAACATGACGTTTTATCTGATGAAAATGAAGAGACCAATAACATCCAATTAAAAGAAGAAATATTTTAGCAGATGAACCTTCTTAAGCTTGATGATTGTAATGCATTACCTTTAGAAGAAATTAAAAGAAAATTGGAAAAAAAGTATAGTAAAATGATTGTTGAAGAAGAGATTAATGAGATTGGAGAAGAGATCGAGTTATATGAAACAGAGACCAATCTCGTTAAAAATGTCGTTCCGAAAACTGAACGAGTTAGTGAACCTTCTAGGAGAAATAATCATTTCTTAAGACCTAGGTACGTCCCAGCAGGATGTACAAGTAATTTTTTCTTTAGGTTTATCCTAAGGAAAACCACAACTTTTGAAGAAATTGGCCTCATTCCAATTAGTCAAACAGAATATATCTTAAACATCGATGGAGCCCGCAACAGAAAAGAGATATTTGAGCATTGAAAAAGAGGCATGAATAGTATCTTAAATTTAAATACTAGATGCACTGCTGTCGATTTCTTAAACTATATAGAACATAATTTTTCTGCCACTGTAACTGACTGGTATGATTCGTTACCTGAAAAAGTAAGAGAATGGCAAAGAAATTTATGTAAAGAAATTAAAGCCAAGTTTATCGGAGCTAAACTTGATTCTGAAGAAAAAGTAAGAGAATGACAAAGAAAGATTAACAATACAGAATTATGGGATATGAGATATTTAGAAAATTATATTATTGAATTCAGTCAATACTATTATAAAATTGGGCATAATGAGACAAATCTTGGTATGTTCCATGATAAATTGACATATCCTATAAATTCTCTAATTAATGAAAAATACATGGCATGATTTGAACGAACAAATGTGGTTGATACCCTTGGTTCAAGAATTTTCTATTTATGAAAATGGGTCAATGAGCAATGTCTTGATCTTCAAAAGTAAAAGAGGATTAAGTAGGTATTAACTTGTTGGGATTCACCTCACCAATGGGAAAATGTGTAACACCCCCAAACCCCTAATACATGATTATTCTAACTTAATAATTTATTTACTATATATTGGCAGCGGAAGTCTTTGGTTTGGAGGTATTACGGTCACCCTAAGTTGGGCAAGGCTATTTATTTATCAGACTGAAGGCATTTGTGGCAACTTCAATCTGTAGTTTGACCATTATACACTCCAAAATATAACCAAATTCAATATCTTCTGACTCTCTCTAACTTAAGCATGCTTACTCAAGTTGTAAACTCAACATGATCTTTAAGCTCTGCTAAGCGTTCATATTACGCGAGAATCCACTGTGAGCATCTAACGACGTCAAATTGTAAATGTAGCAAGTTTCTCTTTTACTTCTTAAATCCTTCAGCTTGCTAGGGACAAGTTCGTCCACTCACCCATTTAAGGGTGTTCATCGGTCCAGAACCGGACTGGACCGGACCGGATCGGCTGGACCGAGGACTGAAAATTTGCCAGACCTTGGACCGAGGACTGGACCGGTCTGGAGCCGGTCTTAGACCTAACCGGACCGGTCAGAACCAGGACCCGACCCGACCGGACCGACTCCAGACCTGTCCTCAGGCAGCTCATTTATCACTACCAAATAAACACACTCAATTTTTTTCTTTCCCATTAGAATTAAGAATTCAATCAAAAAATTGCCAAAACTCAACTCAACAATCACCATGATTGAATCAATTGACCTTTTCAAAGCAAAGCAATTCAAAACATGAGCAAGGCAATTCGAAACAGAATTTAGAAAATCTCACAGGCTTCACAGTGAAGCAACTCGAATCATAAGCAAAAAATCCAGATTATCCATCAGATGAAACCCTAGAAAACTCAAACTACAACCCTATAAAATTCAAATTACAAATCAATAAATCACAAATCGAAAAATCACAAAAATCCCTGGAAAATTCACATTACAACCCAAAACAATAGAATCAACAAACCCAAGCATACCTCCACCAAATGAAACGCCACACTGGAAGCTACCGGCCGCCGGCGGGTGTAGAGGAGAGCAGTTCGCAATGCACAGTCGCCAGTCAAAGAGAGTCCAGAGAGGCAGAGACCGAGAGGCCCAGAAGAAGAAGAAGAAGAAGAAGAAGAAGAAGAAGAAGAATAGTGAGTGAGAGCTGAGATCTGAGGCAAATAAACGAGAGATTCTGAGATTGAGAGAAGGAGAAGAGACTCGAGATGGAGAAGGAGATGAGAAGGAGAAAAACTCAAGGGCTCGAAGCCTCGAACGAAGAAGAAACACAGAGCCAGAAACTGGGCAAAGGAAAGGAAAAGTGGAAAACAAGTCTAAAACAGTAAAGCCTATTATTAGTCGCCAGTCTGGGAGGAAAAGGAGGGGAAAACAAAATCACTATTGCCGGTCCGGTCCGGTCCACTAATCGGTCCATCCGGTCTAAATCCAGACCGGACCGAAGATCGAAAACAGAAAAGGAGAGGACCGAAGACCGGACCGAAAGAGCACGGTCCGGTCTGGTCCGGTCCGGTGTACGCCGGTCTTCGGTCCAGTCTGGTCCTGGACCATTTAATGAACACCCCTAGACCCATTACCTAAAATAGAAAACACAAAAACATTCGAAGAACAAGCCGAAGCTCAACACGTACATCCCTATGCAGTAAAACAAGCTTTGAGTTTAATTAGTTAGGCGCCCGCAATTCAAAATATTTTGTTTTGCAAACAGAAGAGAGAGAGTGTGTAATTAAAGTTGATTTGCTGCTTATTATCTGAAAGAGGACCCCTGTTGACGTCTGTAGCGATCTTGAGATAGGTGCACACCTCCCAAGCCGATAGAAAAGTTTAAGTTGTAGCCGTTGTGGTAAATTGAAAGGTATAAGCCCTAATGATTGATAATTGATGGGGCCACTTACTTATATGACAAAACATTGCATAAAATAATTCGTTATATGAATGTCAAATTGATTTTGCGTAGTTTGATAAACATGTGAGTTTTTGAAGGGCACAGGCAATGTACGCACCTAGTTTTTGAGAATCTCCATCCGTTTAGTTGAAAATCATTTACTGGCAGCTTGAAGTGACAGATGTGGCCTCACTTCTGCTCTAAATATGTAATTTTTCTTGATTAGTGCAAGATTAAAAAATTTTATCACATTTATTAACTTAATGAATAACTTGAATTCACTCGACTTCTCCTTTTTATTATTAGTATTAGTTTGGTTCTATTTATTATTTTTGTTTTTGTTCAACTACCTCGTAGCGCTAACAATCACATAGTGAATGCTCGAGCAACGTAATGGTGTAACTCGTCTTGAGTTTGTTACTAATGGTGTTATCGCCAGTACCATTTGATTTATTATGGAGAGCTTGTTAACTACATTAGTTCTTCACACTTATTAAAATTAGCAACATTATCAATAATAATAATTATTATCATCATCATCATCATCATCATCATCATCATCATCATTAGAATTGTGATTATTTTTGTAATAGTTGTCATTAACGATATTATTATGAGTATTGCTTTTCTCTTTAACGAATCATCGCCAGCCATTAAACTTTGGATTGTGATGTGGTTCAAAGCGACTTTATAAGCTTGGCATCCCAGTCATACCATTATCATTAGTGAGATAAAACCACATAAGCATGTTATGTTAGTAATTCCAAATCCACAAAATTAATTGTTCCCTTCCATTTCCTTTAATAACCAAATTCTAGAATCTCCCTGACCCTATTTTCAAACATTCAAACCACTACATCTTCCCTCATGCTCCTCTGCACTATCCTCGGCTGGAAAATAAATCTTGCCATAAACTTATGCAACAATATAATACATATTCTTATATCTCTTTACTTTTGCTCGATTATCGCCAAAGATTTGCTTAAACATTACTAAAGCAACCCAATTGAAATTGAACTTCATCTAACATCTAAACCCCAATTACCCACTCATGACAAACACATATTTGTAGCACCAAATTTTCAATTTATTCAAAGATTCATTAAAATGCACTTAAAACTACCAAATTAACCATAATCAAGCTAGTAGTTTTACTCCAATTTCAACGCAAACCACCAAGCCATGATCATCACATAACCCACACATTAACCTTATACGTATATATGCATGTTTCTCTATTTAATCATCCTTTAGCTAATTTAAACACTAATAATATACATAATTAACATAACCATAATTCAAGTCGTGAACTCTAACCCCTCAAGTCCATGGCCTCAACTCATCCACCCGCCATTTATTTCACTTTAATTTCATTCCAATAGACATTAAAATCAATCTCAAAATCATCAAAACAACCAAAATTCAACATAATTTTCAAACCCCCCCAGTCACCACACTCATCCTCATCCTTCAAGTTCACAACTCAAATTAAACCACCACAATGATTCAAAACATTTGCAAATAAATACTCGTCAATGTTAATTACACCATTTACTAGCAAAATTCAAGCATAAAAGATCAAAATTTGAATTAAAGGCTAGTTATGTCCTCTCAACCACTTGAACACGCTCAAAGAGGAGAGAGAACTAGTTAAAACTGGTAGCACTGGGATGAACGGCAGCCAGGGGGGATGGAGGCAGTGTGGGCGCCAGACGGCGGGCAGTCACCAGCAGAACTGAGCAAAGAGGGGAGGCCGAAAATAGGGCAGCAAAGGGGAGGGGGTCTGGTCGTGGGAAGCAGGGGAAATTTGAGGGGGGTGTTGGGTTTATTTACTTGTTTTGTTTTTGGGTATTTAGTTTAGGTAGTTTATTATAAATTTTAATTAACCCTTTTTTTCTTTTTTTTCTACCTTTTATTTGTGGACACATAACCCCTTTTCTAGATTTTTCTTATATATATCCAACTCCTTTTATTTTTATCCATTATGTATATATATACATATATATAGATAGGTGAAGTAATAGGTTTGGCTAAAATTAATAAATAAAATTATACATTTTTCGGGTGGAAAAATTTGGGTGAAACATTTTCATTTTTGATTATTACCTAACTTCTTTTTATATACATAACTCACTTTATTATTATTATTATTATTATTGTTATTATTATTATTATTACTACTACTACTACTACTACTACATTGTTACTATATTTGCTCGTTTATTATTATTATTATTATTATTATTATTATTATTATTATTATTATTATTATTATTATTATTATTAATACTTTACAAATTAGGCCTTTGACAATTAGGCTCATTTTTATTATGGGGGCATTCAAATATTTATTAGCACTTGAATGAATTATTTAGGAGTATTATGAGGTTCATTTGGAGACCACATCGTCGTTTCAACCTACGATGTACAAATACACACACACACACATACACACACACACGCACACACACACACATTCATATACATAAGATGCTAAATTGAAATGCAGCGCCCAACTTGATTAATTTTGATTACGATAGTTTGAAGTAATTAACACGAATCTTAGGTTCAGGCCATTACAACCTTTCCCCCTTAAAATAAGTTTCGTCCTCGAAACTTGCAGTTGGAAAGAAACATTGTCTGTACCTCAAATAGGTATAGGTACTTACTTCTCATGTCCTCCTCGGTTTCCCATATAGCCTCAAAGGTATTATCGTTGTTCCACAGGGCCTTAACCAAAGGAATACTTTTGTTTTAAAATTGTTTTAACTCTATAATTTAATATTTGTACGGGACGCTCCTCGTACATCAGGTTCTCAACTACTTCTACTGGCTCCGTGATGATAATATGTTTTGGATCTGGGACATATTTTCTAAACTGTGAAATGTGAAAAACGTTGTGCACATGCTCAAGTTCTATTGGCAAATCCAATATGCAAGCCATAGTGTTTAGTTTCTCAATAATTTCATAAGGCCCGATATATTTAGGGCTTAGCTTGCTCCTGAGGTTGAATCTTCTCACTCCTTTAACAGGGGACACCTTAAAAAAAAATACCTTATCTCCCACTTGAAACTCTAATGGTCTTCTCCTTTTATCTGCATAGCTTTTATGTCTGCTTTGGGCTACTTGGATATGTTCTTAAAACTTCCTTATCACTTCAGTGGTCTCTTGAATCAACTCAGGCCCTATGGTTAATGCTTTGTCGAGCTCACTCCAACACAATGGGGTTCTGCACTTCCTCTCCGATAGTGCTTCAAAAAGGACCATCTTAATGGTTGATTGATCGCTGTTATTATAAGAGAATTCCACCAATCATAGGTAATCTTCCCACTTTCCTTGGAAACTTAACTTGGTCCCCAAAAGCTTTTTATAGAGCTTTAACCGAGTTTGAGACTTTTAGTCTTTATCATGCACTATATCCTTTGGTATGCCGTGTAGTCAAACTATTGCTTGACATACAGTTACAATAGTCTCTCCACACCCTACATCCCATGGGTTGATGTAAAATGAATAGATTTGGTGGGTCTGTCAACATTGATCCAAAGGACACTCTTTTTCGTAGATACAAGAGACAATCTCTTGAAAAAACCTATTAAGATTAAATCCCACATTCAGGGGGGACTTCCCAAAGGCCCCAGTTTGCGTACTGGGCATTGATGCTAAGTCTTGATCTCTTAACAAGTTAAGCACTTCCACATATTCTACAATCTTCCTCTTTAGGTTATCCCACCAACAGTATTGCTTCATATCCCTGGACATTTCGCTCCTCCTTGATTCACTGAATAACGAGCCTTATGGACGCCTCCTAAAATCTTCTTTTCAATTCCTCTTTATTGGGAACAAATAGCCGATTTCATATTTCAAGGTTCCATCCTCATGTACCATCAAGTCAGGTGACTTCCCTTGTATGACATTTTGCTTAAGTCTCACTAATTTGATATCAACCTTTTAACTTAACTTATTCTTTATTATTATTGATGATTGCACTTCTAATGCTAATGACAACTCGTTTCTTAACCCATGTGATACAATTTCAATGCTCATATTTTCAAAGTCGCGATGCTAGACTGAATAGTTATTATTGTGTTCAAACTATGCTGGGCTTTTCATGATTGGATTAGTCAAAAGTTTCCTAGATCTAAATTCGGCTTTAAAGATGAACATATCCATGAATGAGAATAATAAGAATGGTGGTCAAGTGAGTCATTGGCCATGAAAGAAATAAACGTTGAAGTTAGAAATAATTAATAAGGGTGGGATTGTCATAGGATGGCTAAAGTAAAGATGGCTCGGAGTTTTAGGAATCCAAGAATAGAAGGCCACCAGTGTTGTGGTTTGCGGGTAAGAATCATGAAAGAGCCAACGGATAATCAACAGCTCCTAAGCCACATCAGTGGTAAATACAATTATTCCATGTCGTCTCAATCCAGTTAAGTAGTTAGCAGGTTAATTTATAGATCGGGTTACATTGTCTATGAAATATGAAATAAAATAAGAAAGGATTAGAGTATTCAAGATAGGAAGACAAGATTATTCACTGAATTAAATACTTTTAACCAAAGTTCTGATTGCTCAATCAAGTTGCTCAGACCCCTCACATGAATAGAAATAAGTTTGGGGGTGTTGGAGCTCTAATAAGAATAAGGGGGAAGACCGTTATGATAATTGTGACACTAAAGTGTGGTTGAATGACAAAGTCATAAGTATAGTATCAATATCATAAGAAATAGGATAAACACAATGTCTAACATAGGGTAATAGATAACAATGAAAGAGTTTTGAAGGAAAAGATTTGACCCACTTTAGATGGGAAAGGTGATTCGGATGCATTTGGGTTAACTATTGAAGTACAAATAAGATATCAGTAATAGAGTTTCAACTAGGTGTCTATCTACCCACCCTCAACACTATGAAGCCGATAGATGAATTTGGATTTAGATGAGCAGAGTATAAAATAGGCAATATGAAACAAATTTAGGTAAAATAACACGATTGCATAGAGAAGGACCGAGTCCATATTTTGATGAATGAAAAGCAAGAAAATTACTCGGTTACAACAGTTATTGTTTACTCACACTAGTGGGAGCATAACTCACACCAGTGGGAGCTTAACTGTATCTCTAACTCCAACAAGATATA